>JASTWQ010000864.1:0-62309 GCA_035220615.1 Leptothorax acervorum
ATGTTTACGCTCAATGGGACTTACAAGTGGGTCGACGCGTTGCCGCGACTCGTGTCGGATTACAACGCGCGCAAGCATCGAACGATCGGCGTGCGGCCAGTCGACGTTACTCCCGCGATCGCCGAAAGACTCTTGAACACGGTGTATAGCGAGATAAAGATCGCGGGTCTGGCAAAGTTTCAAAGTAGGCGACCCGGTTACGCGTCAGCAAGTACAAGACTGTTTTCGAGAAAGGTTACACGCCGAATTGGACAACCGAGGTTTTCAAAATTGTTAAAGTACAGCGTACTAATCCCGTAACCTATCTACTCGAGGACTATCGAGGAAAATCTGTCACCGGAGGATTCTACGAGCATGAGCTGCATCGCGCGGCTTATCCAGACGTGTATCTCGTGGAGAAAGTACTTCGCAGGAGGGGTGACGAAGTTTATGTGAAATGGTTGGGATTCGATGGATCGCACAATTCATGGATACACAAGGACAACGTGATTTAATATATATAATGACATTTATTTTTACTGTATAAAAAAATACATAAAAAAAATGTAATACATATAAAATACATTTAAGGAAATAAATATGTAGAAAATAAAATTTGAAATACATATAAGAAATATTAAATCAATATCTTTATTAATATCCCATCCAATATAAAATGTTGCATACATACATCCAATATCTTTATTAATATCATGTTCAATATAAAACGTTTTATTTCATACATTACATACATATATACTTACATTATGTTACACGTTATACATTACGTTATACGTTATGTTATAAGTTATACATTACGTTATACGTTACGTTATAAGTTATACATTACGTTATACGTTACGTTATACGTTATATTGCATACATACATACATACATACATTACGTTACAAGGGTATTCGATGATGCCCCCACGGTAACGTATCGGTCGTATTCGATAAGATATATCGTTTGTCGTCGTACGGACTCAGAGCGATTTTCGTCTCGGACACTGTACGCACTTGGTGCAATTTCGATCTTATACAGGACTGCTGTCGCATCACTTCAATTTCATCACTCAAACACCGCGTGTAGTCGTCGAACGTTATCGTTCTCGCGACAACGTTACTCTTGACACCTTTTGCTCTCTTAGTATCTTTTTTACCATCGACTCGCAAGGCGTACATTTTCGCCCTGAGTCCAACGAATTCAGTCATGATTGCGCCGTTATTTTCATCCTTCATCAAGCCCGGCACCTTCTTGTTCTCAAGCGGTATACCGTACGCGTTGTCGACCGGGTAATCGCTCGTATCAAACCTAGCGATATCACGTTTCACGTTCTCGTACACATCCTCGCACTCTATATGGTAGATCAAACTGTCCATGTCCGTGTACATAATTTTACACTTGTCGCTATACAGAGGAGACATGTACTCGTGATGAAATTCATACAAACATATCTTAGATATGTCGAGGATGCACATACCCACGTAGATAGGTTTGTTAAATTTCACCTTGAGTTTACGCATTTCTATGGCAACCAGATTTTCCGAAAAAATACTCCTGCTATGGAAATTTGGTTTAGCGATCACTGCCTCCGCGCCGTATCTACCCCCCCCCCCAATGAGTCAATAATTTTACGTCTACATGATTACGCACATTCTCCATCGTTTTTCCGAATACCGCATTATTCATCAATTTATATAAATTCTTTTCGAAATCATTTGTCGCGCGCGTTCTAAACAGAGTGTTTAATTCGATGTAATCGCGGAGCCATGGAGATTGAGCAAATTGCAATACGCGATGTATTTTTGTAACTCGAAGGCCGTGGCGCGTGCATTGCTGAAGGTTACGATAGTGTATGACATAGCGCTTCTTATCGCACACAGTCGCAAGGAGCTTGGCCTGCCGCGCGCCTGGCGGCTTATCGCGCGTCGGACAGAACGGTAGGTCAGTGTGCGCGTCGTGTTTATTCTGAGGGTACTCCAGATCGACCTCGAGAATATAACCTGTGGGCGAATTCGTATCGATCGCGCTAATATCAAAATTCGAAACGTCTTTGACCCATCGAAAATCTGCGTACGGTAGAGGTTGACACATTGCCCAACCGTACAAGTTGTTTACGTCGAAATACATGAGGTACGACGATGGTTTCGATGGATCGTACGACTGCATGTATTTGTTATTGGCTCGCGCGTATCTGCCTGAACATTGACTCAGACCGCCGCGAATACCACGTTCAATAAACATTACCATATCTATATCGGTGAGCAGTTCGAAATTTACGCGAGTATGCTTCAACATGGCGTCCCATGTGAAACCTGGCAATGTGTAGTAATAAGCGGGGTCTAGTCCGTAACTTTTGATGCAACTGTCACGAAAATTTTCGAAAACGTCGGCCAATAACAAGACAACCGTTTTTAAATACAAATCGCTGTATTCGCCCAAGGTTCGAACGGAGAACCGCTGCCAAACGTTCACGGCGTGCGCGTAATCACTCTCGGATACAGTGTCACCGACCAAGGAACTATAAAATAATTTGCGCGACGGTAAACGCGTATCCTGCAGCTTGTCCACGCAATCCACGTATTCGTACGGAAAGACACCTTTTCGCGTCAGTAGTTCTAAATCGTGGACTGATAATTCGGAAAATTTTGAACGTACAATTTTTAATTTGTCCTTATCGAGGAAGGATGCCAATTTTTCGAGACTAGTGGTGAGAAATTTTAACGAATCGATGAACCGTAACTTTATATTGTTTCGCGAATCTGATTTGTCGGCGGTGTCTTTAACGTTTTTCGTGAACGAGATATATTTTTCTTTAGTTAACGGTAGTACGTCGATCGAGCCTTCGAACGCGGCAGCTATTTCGTTTATGATAAAATGTGCGTCGTAACCGGATAAATTGTGAAACACTACGGGAATGACATATGAGTCTTTATAATTGAGATTACAGTTTGAATGCGCGGGACCTCTATAGCGGCCGGTCAGATGGCAATGATCGCGTACTCGCTCCTCATCGTCGTTTAGTGTGAACGGTTTATCGCAAATGTGGCAGTGCGTCGCGCTGTGAAACGCATGCCACTGTTCTTTCGAGAGCGTTTCCATGGGGATATTGGCGGATAAAATACCCTTTACGCGATGCGCTAATTCCTCGAGTTCGTTGGCGAACCATGCGACGCAATCCTTATCGCGGCGAAACCGATACGTAGATAACGAGTCGTCGTACGAGCACTGCACGTAGTACCCGACGCTAAATACCTCGTGGCGTTGATATGCGTACGTGGACATTCTCTCATCCGCTTCCATCTCTTCCAGTGTGCATTCGAGATCGGCGTACACGACGAATGGGAGCCGCTCCTTTCTGTTGTAGTTGCGGAAGCTCAGCCATTTGTCGTCTTCGCTCGGTAGTCGGATGGCGCAGTCGTTTATCTCATTGCAGTCTACCGTGTGCGATTGCAACTTGACGTTCGTGTAGAAATAGTGTAGACATCTGCAAAAAATTTTGCAATTTTTACATATATCTTTTATATAAAAAATATAAAATATCGTATAATATGATTTTATAATGTATTACTCACCGATCGCAAAGTATTTCCTATGTTCATCTCTATTTATTTGTGAGCTCACAAGGCGGGACAGGTTCTTTATCCACGCGAAATGCCCCACGTTGTAGTCTTGCGAGTCTTGCACGTACAACAGATTGACGTGCTTTTCTCTCTTCCAGTCGGTGAGCCGTATCGGTAGAACGGTTAGCGTTTTATGTCCCTCGATGGTGTAGACATTTATCGATACGTCATTGAGTCGTTCAAATGTACTAATTCCTTTCAGAGACATAGGAAACTCAATGTCTTGTACATTTAACACGGTTGTATAATGCGGGTACAAGGATACCCGTTCCGTATGTTGTTCGACTGGATACAGCGCGGCGACCACCGACCACGCGAAACACGCATTGTCCGTGGATTGCACGTTAATCACAGCTTTCTTCCTCAATATCTCTTGCGGTAATTCCAGGTGACATCCCGCGCGCATAGGATCGTACCTGTTGATATTAATTGTAAGATCGAGGATACGCGATAGCGCCCACCCGCTATCTCGCTCCTGGAACTCCTCGAGTTTCGCCAGTGTGGGTTCGATAACGTGTCGCTCGTACCACTCACGCATATCGGATGTACGAAAGAGAGCATAGTTATTCGTGTTCATACTCTTATTGTCACGTTTATCACCCGTCACAAACTCACCGTTGAACACGGTGTTCACTTTCACGCTGTTGTGTCTGTTTATAGCGTCTTGCACTTTCTCGAGCACTACACTAGCAGCGTCCACCATAAATTGTCGCAGTTCGATATAGTCTGTGTTAATCACCGCACCGGTCAGTATACGGTTTTTGAACGCGGCATCGATCTCTCGCCAAACGAGTCTTTCCGCGTTATTGCCACCGCCGCCACTACTGGTGCCCGCGACCACCAAATCACCACCGCTGTGTATATTACGTCTGTCTAATTGAATTCTCGCACCCTCGAGTAGTCTAACATTCGACACCAATAAATGTCTATATCCAGGCCAGAGCCGCGGACGCTTGGCGCGACTATGCTCTTCGAGCTGTTCGATGGTTTCCTCGCATCGCTGTGCCCACGTGAAATACTCGCTCAAGGTAGCGACTTGGCGCGACTGCTCCAACAGTTCGCGCGCAATTTTATTGAGGTTTTCCATGTTTTTGAGTTTTATAGTAATGTTTTTTTACATCACGTCACAAATTTCTACGGAGCACTTGCACGTGACTCTCTCACACGATACACAAAACCGTTGGCATCCTTGAACGTGATAGTGCATACTCATAAAATTATTAAGATTGAAGTGGGGGGCATCTTTGTAAGTACGTCGCCAAAGAGCATCATCAATAGCATTGATATCGTCACAATCATCAATTGCGTTATCACCAACAGCGTTTTCAAGATAAATCGTTGGATAATTCCAATTGCATCTATATACCGAAGCCTCCAAGTTGTTTATCACCGCCAATTCGACGTACTTCCCAATACCTGTACGAATCTGAATGTACAGAGTGTCAAAGTCATACCCCTCGATCTTTTCAATAATTTCCATCGCGCAACGGTTATAGTACGCTTCTTCGCGCATCTCAAACCTGACCCCTAAATAATATGAAATAGAACGACCTCTCATACAACTTCTTAACATTCTTAGGTCTTCTTCTTCCTCTTCTTCCTCTTCTTCCTCTATCATGTTCGATCTATGTTTCCACAAGTGTCTGTACGCTTTACGTCTCAGGTGATAAGGCCAGTCATATAGATGCTCAGTGTTGTTGATAACAACTCCTTGTCTGACTACGCGTTCACTGGTTCCGCGTATACCGAGTTCACGATCGCGAAGAAACTGCACTGGTGATATTCGTTGCACACACGTTTCTCCTCGCGGATCTTTATTGTCCTTCAAAGCATCGACGATATCTTGTCTACAAGGATGAGCATACTTGACAGAATTATTAAAGTATTCGTAAGAGTGGATTCTTTCCATGTTGCTCGCGTAAATGCGCGCACTTTATGCCGTCTCTCTCACACTTCTACGGAGCACTTGCACGCGACTCGACCACACCGTACACACGATCGTTCATACTCTTGAATGTGATAACGCATACACGTTAACTGATGAGGATCGAAGCGTGTAACATCTTTATAAGTCTCCAGCAAGGTATCAAAATTATGACGCTCATCATAACCTTTATAAAACGTTTTTGTATGGTTAGGATTGTTCAAACACGCACAGGTTAAAGATCGCGAGGTGTCAGTCACCACCAATTTAATGCACCTTCCAATACCTGCATCAATGTCAATGTATAAACTCTCTGCGTGTCCACACTTGATCTTGTTATAAATTTGTATTGTCCATTTATATATGTCCTTTGCACTGTAAAAGTCGTGATCATCTTCTATACACTCATTCCGCATTCGTGTATACACTTCGCGTCTCACGCGATAAGTCCACCAAAGAGGATATGTAATTGCGCAGCTATAGACTTGCGGTTTACGTATGCGTTCAGTAGTTTCACATATATCGAGTTCATGGTCGCTACACTGCACCGGTGATGCTCGTTGTACTTCCGGTTCTCTTTGCGGATCCAGCTCGAGCTGCCATAAAATATAAAATATATCGTAAAACTCAATCCCTTTGCGTTGAGAGCGCTTCCTATAGTACTCGTCATGGTTAAATAAGTAACGTCTTCTCAACATGTTGCTTTCAACGTGTACAAATGGGGCACATATTGCATGGAAAGATTTGATATACTGGAAGTCTGCAATTAGAGCAAGATCGACCTCCTATCGCGTCGTACAGCTCAATCACATGTTTTCGCACAACATACATATATCCGTAATCTGTGTCCGCTATTCTTACCATGCACGATGCACATGCAACAAAACTGCCACCCGTGGTGTAGTAACAATATATCGCGCAAAACTTGGTGCGTCCATTTAGCGAGCAAATTTCTGAGTGCGACACTATTTTTTCAGTGGTTTCAACAAGATCATCTCCTGAAAGGTCACTGATGTAGTCACTGTCATCCGACAACGCGTGTTCTTCGTCAGATGATTCGTCTACTATTGCCTCGAATTCCATTAACTCTTCGTCTATAATTTCCAGTAATTCTTCGTCGGGCAACTCATTTACTTCTACTCGTAGGTCTCGTACTATCTCTATTTGCTGCACCTGCTCTTCATCGGACGATTCGGCTAAGTCTATTGTCTCTATTTCCATTTTTTTCGATTCTCATAAAAATCATTTTCTACACCAAACATTTTGCACACACACACACACACACACATAAAAACAAACCATCGAGTACCCACTTTACTTTTTTTCAAGCGAACTATACTGACGCGCAAACTTCAAAATCATATACTGTGGCTCTGACGCGCTTCATTCATCCTTATATATTTCATCTATCATTTTTTTTTCTCTCCTTCCAACTGGGGCATCACGTATCGTTTCTTCTTCCATCTACTGCATAGTGTCATCAGATCTATTGTTCAGCATATAAGTTACAGAAAGGTAATATCCTTTAGACGTTGAGTTCTGCTTACGCGCTATTTTGTATACAAATTCCAGCAGCTGGACCTCGGCGCTCGCAAAATAATACGCAACGCTATAACCGAATGGCGTCGCAGAAAAGTAATATCCCTTAGACGTTGCGTTCTGCTTACGCACTATTTTGCATACAACGTCTAGCAGCCTGATCTCGGCGCTCGCAAAATAATACGCAACGCTATAACCGAATGGTGCCGTGAAATATGCCTCGATAAACAATAAAGAGGACACCATAGGACACTTCGACGTTATAACCGAGCAACGTCGTGAAACATGTCCCGAAACGTTAACCGAAACCCCTCCGATAAACAGGTCTTCGTAAAAAAAAATGATGATCATGACCGCGACACCGCGACGGTTAAATCATTCTCATCGAGACAAACATTTTTTATCACCGATATTTAATCGTGGATATTGTTTACATATTTAATCCGCCTGAACAATGCATTCGCTTCGCATTAAGCGACGTCATAATCGAATGATGCAGTGAAACATGTCCCAACACGTTCGCTCAAAAACCTTGATAAACACCTTTTCTCAGAATACGTTCTAGAAGCATTAATCCCCCACCATGTCATAATTTTAAAAAAGGGGTAGGGGTGTTGCCGCGTATACGATCCGTTAATTTTATGCGAACGGTCAGTCTTGTACAAACGGTCGACTTGCCATAACCGAGAGTGAAAAATGTACTCCGCTGCGGAAAGCAACAGTGGTGGCGCAAGCATGAATTATTACGTGCCGCTTCCCGAAGCTGCAACTCCATCGAATGCGAACAAGTAAGTTTCGTTTCATTTATAGAGTCTCCGATTTTATAATTTTTCCTATTTTATAATTTTTTCCAATTTTCTTATTTTAAGACTCATTTTGTTCTTTTTTTTCTACAGCACTTCGTTGGAGCGTCGTGCGGTGCGTCTATTCAACAGACGATACGCATTGACACCTACTGCTTACAAATATTTGGAAATTGGGGTCAGCGTCAGTCTGAAGCCTCCACATGAATCCTCCTTTGTCGAATTGATCCTTGGCGACAACCAAGGAAATAAAATCGCGATGTCTTCTTGGGCGTGAAAGAAGACCATCGATAGACGCACGGATTTCGAGCGACTCATGCGGTGTGCTGTCGGCCATGCGGTGAAAATTTCGGCTCTTCCATCAGACAACCTACTATTCAAAGTTGTAAACATACATCACGATAAACTTATAAAATTGTCGTCGGGCAATACTTCGTTGTACATGAAACCAGCGACTATTATGTTTTTGTTCGAACTCGAAAAATGCGTCGAGTTGGTATGCTCCCAGCTACATGAGTATGCGAGAGAGGTAAATAAGAGTGTCAGAGAATTGGGAAGTCTTCTACGAACATATCATATTACTGAAAAATACGACGCTGTGCGTTTCTTGCACAGCCATAACCATCACGATATAACGTCAATTGTAGATTGTGAACTCATAGCGTATGCTATGGATGCAATTATGTATGCTGCATCGAGAGAGAAATCTGTTGATGAAGTAGATCTAAATGAATAAATGTATAACATATATGTACGTTACAATGTTTTATTTTATACCTCCTTTCTCATCCACTTCGCATGAATATATATATGTAAAAGAAAAAATAAAGTCTTTCTTCAGGTCACGACGTACGACTTTATTTTCCACTCGAGCGATAACGCAACGTTCGCCTGAACATCGGAGCTCGCTTCTGTAGTGCGAGACGCGATTTGTTTTACGAGCGTGAAAGATGAACCGATATGCCCGTCCTAAACTACGATATTTGACTCTTCGTAGAAAGAATCACGACGCCATTCGGTTATGGTGTCTCGTGTTTACAGAGCGAGCGTTCAAGCGGGTTTCTTGCCGCAGTTACGCTTCAGTCTGCAACAGTCGCTCGCCGGAATTATAACGTTGTTCGCTGTGTCAGTTTTTTTTAAATAGTTTTTTTGTGTGGAATCTAAGCCGAGGAGTGTGTGATAGCGGATTGTTACAAGGTGCAAAAAATGAATCATTAAGAATAGAATAGCTTCGGTTTGCCATGGCAAATCTAAGCTATTATATTCTGTATGATTAATTTTTGCAGGATTATTGTCAAATGGCACCTCATACATGTGCAAATCTGCCGAATTTCTATTAAAAGTGCGAGAATGAGGTGTCAGGCGTGTAACTTGTATTTTGTGCCGTCGACGTGTGACTCATGCATGCGCACGTATTGGTCGCGTGCTGCGCGAAGGGGTGCAAATCTTTCCGCAATGGAACGACCGCGATCGCCACCGCCGCGGTATGAGGAGGCCGTTATTTCTTCGACACCCCCTCCCCGGTACGAGGTGCCTCAGGTGTACCCCATGGTAATATTTGAAGTAACCTTGGATGTTACCACCGACCGGAGGGTTGTACGTCGATCCTAATTTAGTAAGTGTCTTCACTTTTATTTATCTATCTATGCCTTACGTTAAAAATAATTATCTTTACCGCTTTGGTAGTGTGATAGCAAAAAAAGATACGCGAGCGGGAGCGCGAACGGCGACGCTGGCGGGCGGGCGGGCGAGTTGTGAGAGCGGGCGGCGCGGGCGGGCGGCGCGGGCGGGCGGCGGCGGCGGCGGCGGCGGCGGCGGCGGCGGCGGCGGCGGCGGCGGCGGCGGCGGCGGCGGCGGCGGCGGCGGCGGCGGCGGCGGCGGCGGCGGCGGCGGCGGCGGCGGCGGCGGCGGCGGCGGCGGCGGCGGCGGCGGCGGCGGCGGCGGCGGCGGCGGCGGCGGGCGGCGGCGGCGGCGGGCGGCGGCGGCGGCGGGCGGCGCGGGCCCTACCCCTAACGCGGTACACCTCTCCCCGCGGCCCTAACGCGGTACCCCTCTCCCCCGCGGACCCTACGCGACACCCCTCCCCCCCGCGGCCCCTACGCGACACCCCTCTCCCCCGCGGACCCTACGCGACACCCCTCCCCCCCCGCGAACCCTACGCGGTCCTAACGCGGCACCCCTCCCCCGCGTCACGTCAACACCCCTCACCCTCTTTTGTAATATGAGACGCCGCCTGTAAAACAATCCCCTTAGCCCTCGGTTACCCCCCCGCCCCTCACCCCCCCTCATTGCCCCATGGATCGGAACCGGGATAGTCTACCTACTCAGTTCGATCATCAAAACTGTAAAGAAAAAGAATTAGGAATATTTGTGAGCATATATTTCATAATGTACGAAACATTTCCCGGACTAAGAATAAGCAGGTAAATACCTTGGCCTTGGCCTGAGTGTTTATTTTGATTTTGCAACTACCCCTCACAGGCCCTCGCCACTCGCGTACTCTACGCAGTAACACAGTACGCCGCACGGCCCGCACGCCGTTGTCCTATCATTCGCGTTTCGCGTGCCGATTGCCGAAACTCAGTTCTCAGTCTTGTGGCATCGCGGGACGTGTTCGGTACTCGGTAGTTATGTGATCCGTTCCGTGTATTACCGCGTTACGTTCAATGTTCATATCGAGATCCATTTCCTTAGCGTTTATCGGCTCGCGCGATGAGCTGCCTTGACGATGAACGGATTTGTAATTGCGTGTATCGTTAACGTGTCGATGCGACAACGATTTACCGAGGTAGATTTTTATTTTTTACGCAGTAACAACCGATTTTAGTAATGGAAAGCTATCGTCGTATCGATCGTTTGTCGAATCATTAACATTTCGTTCGTTTCGCAAGATTGTGCGTCGTACACGGTTAATGCCAAAGCTACCATAAAGTTTCGCGCGAGTAATTAAGGAAGTTTATATTGGCTTCTTAATAAGTGTAGGATGGATACTGTTGTACTTCATCATGACTGTACTTGGTGTAAGATCGAAATTCTCGTGACATATATATTAGGATATGAAAATCGCAACAAAAGCACGCCCTTCCACTCGGTTCTTGAATTCGTCGAGATAGAATGCGGAACTTTTCAATGGAGGATTTTTTGCCAAGCGAGAAATTATGTCAGACATATAGCAAAATTCGTTGTACAAAATTTGCATGGCAACTTGTATTCAGTCTAAACGTCACGCAACTACATCGTGCTAAAAGTGTAGCAATATTTAAACAATATTACAGAGAACATTATAATCCTAGCAATACTTTACTTTTATTTTTAAAAATTTTATGACAATTAACTTTTGACACTTCTGAGTTCACTTCAAAGAGAGGACGAAATTAAAAACATTTTAAATATTTTATTATGTAAATGTTCATTATGAATATTTTTTTGTAAGATTGTAAAATAAGTTAAAATAAATTAGTTTGATGCTGCATATACAGGGTGTCCCATTTTAAACAGTCGAAGCGAATATCTCGAAAACTGAGCCTGATAGGCAAAAATGTTTCAGACAAAAGTCGTATGGTTTTAAGGGGGGCATAAGATGGTAGCAATGATTTGACTTTGGATGGTCGTTTGAAGCTCACGTGAACGTCACCTTCAATTTCTTACAGCAAAACCCTTATATTGTAATATATCGTGTGAAAGAGCATAAAATAAGAAAAATTTTGGCGCAAACTAGAGGTTGATACGTTGACCCGTTCAGGAGTTATTTAGGGTCAAAAATTGGCTTTTTCCAACTTTGACACTAAATAACTCTCGAACGGATCAATGTATCGACCTCTGGTTTGCGCCAAAATTTTTTTTATTTTATGCCCTTTTAAACGATATACTACAATATGGGAGATTTCATTTAAAATTTTTGAGTTGGAGTGCCTCTGGGACACTGAAAAATTTTAAGTAAAACCCTCATATTGCAGTACATCGTTTAAGAGGGCATAAAATAAAAAAAATTTTGGCGCAAACCAGAGGTCGATACATTGATCCGTTCGAGAGTTATTTAGTGTCAAAGTTGGAAAAAGCCAATTTTTAACCCTAAATAACTCCTGAACGGGTCAACGTGTCGACCTCTGGTTTGCGCCAAAATTTTTCTTATTTTATGCTCTTTCACACGATATATTACAATATAAGGGGTTTGCTGTAAGAAATTGAAGGTGACGTTCACGTGAGCTTCAAACGACCATCCAAAGTCAAATCATTGATATCATCTTATGCCCCCCTTGAAACCATACGACTTTTGTCTGAAACATTTTTGCCTATCAGGCTCAGTTTTCGAGATATTCGCTTCGACTGTTTAAAATGGGACACCCTGTATACAATAATAATCTTAATAGTAACGAATAAAGCATCAATATCAGTATATTAACACCTACGAAGATCAACGGCGTATATTCAAATATTATATAAAATTGTTAATTGTTGCCTAATGGAATTTTTTATTAATTATCTATATAAGTTAATGGCAGATTTAAGTTGTCATATATAATTTTATTAAACATTGCAATTTTTGAATACATATAAAAACTATAAATCCTACATTTTATATAGGATTCTATATAGGATTCGCCTCTGGCTGCGCCTCCAGCTACGGCTCCAGCTACGGCTCCGGCTGCGGCTCCAACTGCGGCTTTAAATTCAGTTGCTCTCTGCAATTTTATTAGACATCCATAGAAAATTTAAAATTG
This sequence comes from Leptothorax acervorum, assembly GCA_035220615.1. Classification (NCBI taxonomy): domain Eukaryota; kingdom Metazoa; phylum Arthropoda; class Insecta; order Hymenoptera; family Formicidae; genus Leptothorax; species Leptothorax acervorum. The sequence continues at coordinate 12,593 of JASTWQ010000864.1, forward strand.
AAAAACGATTTATACACATACTTACACTTCATTCCGTAATTGTCTACGAATGAATCTTTTGTGATGTTTTACTATGTGTTTAACTATTACTTTATTTTTATTTCTGCGGCTGTAACTGCAAATAAATTGTCTACATATATTGCAAGCAACGTCGATATATGGAGCCGCTCGCGCCACTGTAATTCTTGGAGCCATCTAAAACATAAATTTTAAATATCGATACTTTTCCCAAGAAAAAATGATCAGATATAATCATATATAATATACTGTAATACTAATTCTGCGTTATTAATCTGAAATTACATCATCACCGAGGATACTAATCTTGTCGAGAATTTGGCCAATATTATCCAAAATGCGGTATATATTTCGCCCCCTCCCCCCAAAAAATAGATCCTACTTTAGAGAGTATAAATTAATGGCCTTTATGTTGCTATTAAAGATTTTACAAATATCCCCCCACACGGGGTCAGCTCGCCGTTTCAAGTCATCTTTTCTTCATTGATATAATAATAATAATAATCTTTATTAACGGGTAATAAACCCTTTAGCGTACAAGGAGAAAGAAAATACAAGAACATAAAATTTCATAGCATAATATAAAGAGCATTTAAGAATACGAAAGTAGACGAGAAAGTTTTCGTTTAAATTTGATACAGAGCCACCAAAAAAGTTAACTCTATTGGAGAAATTACTTGCAGATATTATTAGCCTATTTACACAGGAATTTGCGCTATACAGAGTACGGTGATACCCGATGTAGAAGATGGAGTACTGTCTTAATTCTCTAGTCGGAATGTTAAAATTGATACGTTCCAACAAATCAGGACAATCAGTAAAGTTATTGAGAAGTTTAAAAATAAAAGTAAGGTCAAAGGTTAGTCTCCTATTTTCCAAAGATAGCAGATTTAATCTATCTAATATAGCACAGTAGTCATGGCAAGTAATTGACATGGGATTACCTAGCCGATATAATCGTTGATATGGTTGCACATATCTATATCACGTACGTTTTGTTTGCGCTGTATTTTATAGGCTCACGTACTCCGCAATTTGTGTATTATTTCTTTAAATTAAATACTATCATGAAAAATTCGAAACGCGAGATACGAGATTATACAGTCTAATCAAAGCACAATCAGAGAAATGATCGTTGTTAGCAAATATACATTGTTAGCAATGAAATAATAATTTAATTTGGTCTTTTTGCACCCCGTGTGAAGCGAAATTGCGCGAAAAAAATCTAAGGGAATGGTCTACAAATCTACGGTATTTCGTAATTTCATTTTTCGAGCGTACAAAATATATTTGTGCTCGAGAATATTTTAAATATTTATATGTATAGCTTTTTGTATAATCATATCAAGAGACACGGTAGTGTCTCGCGCCAAGTACGCGCGGAGCGAGACAGCCATGGCTCTATATACGCGACGCGACGAGTTGCGAGATTTTTAGATCTCGATAACCAGTGAACGGATCAAGTTCTAACTAGGCTTATCGTAAAGCTTGGACCAAATTTATATAATAAAAGTGTTTTTATTTTTTCGCTACGTGCCCTACGAGCGGAGATATTACGATGCATAGGATAAAGTGTGAAATTTTCAATTAAGAAACGTCATCGTCATCGTCCCAGACCGTAACTTTCGCAGTCTCGCCACGGCGTGCGGCGCAGCGCTGTAGTGTCTGATTTTGTCCAGTTCATACCTTTGCCGTTATGTGGCGCTCTAGTCTCTACGCGTAGAGATGCGTTAGTTCGATCGATCGATCACATGTGAGGTGACAGGAGTAAACATAACCGTAAAGTGGCCCATACACGTCGCGAGTCCGGCTCGGCTCGGTTTCCACTCGTTCGTGGGTGAGATGTTACGAGACGGGCTCGGCGTCCGACGAGCCAAATTTCGGGACTATTCAGGAGTGTGTGTGTGGTGAAAAACGTTTAAGTTCGGCTCGCGTATCAAACGTACGCATGTTATGGGCCGCTTTAGACGTCCGCGTCGCGTCGTCGAGATTAGATCAACGGGATCAACGTTTATAAAATCGAGACTATTCGGGAGTGTGTGTGTGTGTGTGGTGAAAAACGGTCGAGTCCGGTTCGCGAATCAAGCTCGCCGAGTCGGACTCGCGAATCAAACTCGTACATGTTATGGGCCGCTCTAGACGTCCGCGTCGTCGAGATGTATGTAAACATAACCATAAAGCGGCCCATACACGTCGCGAGTCCGGCTCGGCTCGGTTTCTGCTCGTTCGTGGGTGAGATGTTACAAGACGGGCTCGGCGTCCGACGAGCCAAATTTCGGGACTATTCGGGAGTGTGTGTGTGGTGAAAAACGTTTGAGTCCGGCTCGCGAATCAAACTCGTACATGTTATGGGCCGCTTTAGACGTCCGCGTCGTCGAGAAATATTCCGTCCGCGTCGTCGCGTCCGAACACTCCGAACGGAGTGCAGTGCTGGAGTGACAGAGTTCGCGCCTTGCGGATGGCTGGTTCCTGGGATACACCCTGTGCGAGGGTCGCGAGGTTATATCTATCGTACGTATTGCTTTTTCTCGCGGTCACGCTCGCGTTCCCCGCTCGCGTTCTCTCTCTCTCTCTCTCTCTCTCTCTCTTTTTCTCTAATAATGACTATCAAATATATCTGATAAAATTAAATCTAAATATTTTTTGTATTATAACACAAAAATTATATCTGACAGTGACATCCTTAATTAAATGTGCAGTGTAGTTTGTATTATAAATTATTAATTGCCTTATTTTGTTAACAAACTTTACTATATTTACATATATTATCTACTATGACATTCTGCCAATAGCATCGTACATGCCAAATTCTGTATCAAATCTGTTTTTCTTTCGACAAAATTTATTTATAGCAAACACTGCATAATGTGCTCTCGACAAATTTGACTTTGCCTAATATGTTCATATTTTGTGTCTTAATTTTTTTAATGATTTATAAATTTATACAAACTACACTGCACATTTAAGGATGTCAAACTCTCAGATATAATTCTTGTAAGTTTTAATACAAAAAATATTTACATTTGATTTTATCAGACATAAATGTCGATGTCGATAGACATTATGGCGTTTGATGTATCTATAACAAAAAGGGGTGATATCCGTACAAAATTACCTTTTACAAAAAGGTAAAAGAAAGACGCCAAGCACGCGTGGTGTACCTTGAAAAAATCGAAGTAGTTATCTTTGTACCTCGAAAAAATCCAAGTAATATCTTTACAATTAATTCAGAATCTTTAATCGACTAAACTGGCAATATTCAATCATCTTTTCGAAATGAATTTTATTGAAAGACTGCGAGCCGACCAGATTTGTCAGATTCACACAGCACGTTTCAGATCAAATCGAGATGATGAAATTCGACCATGGATTTGGTCCCTTGATGTAGATAGTTTTAAATTAATTATAATTTTTATTGCGAAAAATATTACCCCAGCCAGGATTCGAACCTGGAACCTCCCGCATTCCGTTCGGGCGTCGTAACCAATTCGACTACCAGGGCATGTGGTAATATTCATCGTAATAACATATATTAAGATGACTTCTAAACAATAATAAGATGGAACACCGAAACTAGAATTTGACTAGAATTTCGGTGTTCCATCTTATTATTGTTTAGAAGTCATCTTAATATATGTTATTGCGATGAATATTACCACATGCTGTTTAAAGTAGGGACGTCGTAGAAATCCCGCGAGAAGAGGAGGGGCGATACTTGAATAATGAAACGTAATAGAATTATTTTAATATCTTTTATAAGGCAGAACTACTCGTTGGAATACCGGCATATGCCGCAAGGACAAGGGAAACTGCCCAAAAACCTTGTCGGTATTCTTACATATAGTAAATAGCATACAAAAAAATATACACACAGTTGAAAGGCAATAATACACAAGAAAGAGCAGTCATAAATAATAAGACACATAAATCTGGTTGAATACTCACGAGATAAAACAAAACTTAATAGAATTGATAAATCTCTGCTTAAATTTATAATAATTGAATGATTATGTAACTTGAAATTACTTAAAAGATGTATCAATGTAAGTTAATAGTTGAAGATTTAATATTGAATAAAGAAATATGATGATTGAAATGAAAATACGAATATTAACTGAATAATTGAAATCATAAGATATAACGTCAAGAATGAATTGTTAAATGCATATACGTAAAGTACTAATACTTGAAACCACTCAGTTAGAGCAGTGAGAATCAATAAAGAATAATCCAGATAAGAATACTGAACATTCGAGAGTATTCAGAAATCATAGCATATATCACACATATAATATTCACAATAAAATAACGCAATCGCAATGCAATGAAATAATCACACAAAGAATAATCATTCGGTTGAAAGTATATCGCAAATAGAACTGAACAGAAATCTCGCAAGAAGTATTCGTAAGAAAAGCGCAATTAATATTAGAAAGTATAATGCAAACTATAATATAGAACAAAATGCAGAAAAGAATAAATTCGCTTAGAATTACTTGTAATAATTACTGATTAGTCGCTACAAATCCGGATCCGGTTTGAATGTAATTTAAAGTGAAATCGAATACGTATCAAGGAAATCGGATACTAATGTCTATAAAGTTTAACAAAGTCTAATGGCCGTATAGTTTAACGTCATGACGGAGATGTTCGTATGAACCGAAATAGATTGCTGTAAACAATCTCACTTGTGAATAAGGAATGTGGTATGCACATTTCCTTCTGTCTTTATAGAAAGAATTCAATTTACCGTATTCTGAAGAAATCTAGAACATTCGATGAACCCGAGAGATTTCTCTCGGTTACCTTCCTTTATGAAAAAACGTAGAAATACTCGTAATCGTTGATCATCAAAATCAAAGTCCATCTTTCCGATAAATATCTTGGGTATATGTCACAAGAATCGTCCTTCCTTCCTTCCAGTAATATCAGGATTGAGAATATTCGTAATAGAGAGATCCTGGTAAAGAGATTTACGCCGCAAGTCGAAAGTATGACGCAATATTCAACTCTACTCGAAAACGTGCTTTCGCACCGACGTCTGACGAAACAGTGGCGAATCCGCGTTCTCGTCGCGGCGCGTTCACGTGACCACGTCGCCGAGGCACGTACGCCAGGCTCCGTGGCACTCGCTGCGCCGTAGCGCGTCCGAACTATCGATAGTGCGTGTGTGCGTCGAGCGGTCGAGAATCGAAACGCGTCGCGTAGCACTGGCTTGTCACGACCGCGATGCTTGAATTCTAAACATTACCGCCCGCCTTTGATAACCTGGGTTATCAAACAAAAAAATCTACTTTTCGTTAATAGGAATAGGTAAAGGACATAATTTTGCAATAGGTCTTTTCAAAATAGTAGTCTGGGTACGAACAGACACAACACGTGTAAATCCATCTTCACCGGGATAAGTTTCAATAACTCTGCCTAATGGCCACTTTGAAGGAGGATAGCGTTCATCTATTACCAACACCATAGAACCTTCTGTAAGGGAAGGATTCTCCTGATTCCATTTATAGGTAGACATGTATCTTTGCAGACACTCCTTTGACCATCTGGCCCAAAAACATTCTAAAATATGACGATTAAGTTGCCATCGAGACAACCGTGATACCTTTACTTCTTCAAGTGAGGGTTCAGGTATGAGAGACAAGGAACTTCCTATCAAAAAATGACCAGGCGTTAAAGCATTAAGATCATCCGGATCTTCTGATAATGGACTTAAAGGTCTAGAATTTAACACTGCCTCAATTTGAATCAACAGGGTAGTAAATTCTTCGTAAGTTAGGCGAGTCTCACCGATGACTCGTTTAAAATGATATTTGAAAGATTTAACTCCAGCCTCCCACTTGCCTCCGAAGTGAGGGGCGGAAGGTGGATTGAAAATCCATTGAGTTCCATCATTAGCTAGAAGAGCTGCAAGATTATTAGCTTCGCTGGAAGAAGATTGAAACAATTTAGTTAATTCAGAGTCTGCACCCTTAAAATTAGTTCCACAATCACTTCGCAGGGTTGCACAAATTCCTCTCCGGGAGGTGAATCGTTTATAAGCTGCAATAAATGCATCAGTCGTATAATCAGTTACTAGTTCCATATGAACGGCAGAAGTTACCTCACACACGAAAATAGCGACATAAGCTTTATATGTCTTCGCATTTTTCCCTTTCCAAGTTTTAACCGTGAATGGACCTGCGTAATCTACTCCTGAATGCAAAAATGGACGAGACGGAGTTACCCTTCGGGTGGTAATTGACCCATAAGTTGTTGAGCTCTACGTTGTCTATAGCGAGCACACTTAACACATTTCAAAATAAATGATCTAACTGGAGCGCGTCCCCCGACAATCCAATATTCGTTTCGAATGACTGTTAAAGTCACTTGCGTCCCCCCATGCATAGTACGCGAATGTGCGTCAGCAATTATCAAGGATGACAAGTGCTGAATCTCTTGGAAGAATCAAAGGGTGTTTGGCGTCTTCAGAAAGCAGAGAATGCTGAAGGCGTCCTCCTACTCTAAGTAATCCGTTCGAATCCAATTTAGGTGTAAGTCTAGCGAGAGAATTTGATTTAGATAGATTAGTTCCCCTGGAAATAAGTTTAAGTTCGTCATTGAATGACGCTTGTTGAACCATTTTAACCCAAAAGTATTTTGCATGTTGCAATTCTTGAGTACTAAGCGGATTTAAATGAGATGAATCAGTTAATCGTTTGAATCGAGAACAAAATCTAAAACACCAAGCGGTTATACGCAATAATCGAATGAAACTAGAGTATCTATAGAGAAGATCCCAAATTTTTGATGAATCATTTTTAGTAACTGTTAAGACCTGAACTGGTCGTTCTTCCAAATTATCCTTGCTAAAAAGCACGACGGCTTCCTTTGGCCACATTGAAGGATCTTGCCTCAACCAGTGAGGTCCAAATTTCCATTCTGATGTTTCCATTAATTGAGTAGGCGTTAACCCTCGAGTTGCGCAATCAGCGGGGTTCTGTCTACCCGGTATAAAATTCCAAATAAGTTGTGGTAAAGCTTCTTGAATCCAACAAACGCGGTTTTGTACAAAATCTTTCCATTTAGATGGATGGTTCGTTATCCATGTATGCGCGACAGATGAGTCAATCCAAGCATATAACGGAATATCTTTCCTTTCAAAATTGGTTAGTACTTGAGTCATTAATTTGACCAATAAAACTGCTCCTGACAATTCCAGTCGTGGGATAGTTAACTTTTTTAATGGTGCAACTTTTGTCTTAGATGATACCAAGTTGACCGTAACTTGTCCCTCTTTAGAGACCGATCTTATATAAACAACTGCTGCCATTGCCTTAGATGAGGCGTCACAAAATCCATGAATTTCTATGTAATCAGTAGTGTTGAATCCAAGCCATCTTGGAAAAGTAAAGTTAGGAATTTCTTGAAGTTGATTTAAAAACTTTGTCCATTGATCTGACAACGGAGAAGGGAGAGGATCATCCCATCCTAATTTCCGACACCACAATTCCTGAAGGAAAATCTTAGCTGAAATAATAATGGGTGAAAGCAATCCGAGAGGATCAAACAATTTCGCTATTGTTGATAAAACAGTACGTTTAGTATGAATTTTTGGAATGTTTAAATTGAGTGTGAATTTAAAGACATCCGTGGATGGTTGCCAACACAAACCGAGCGTATGAACTGTAGTCTCTTCTATTTGAAGAGAATGTAACTCAATACGTTTGTCTACTGGTATAGCTTCAAGAATCTCAGGGTAATTACTAACCCATTTATGCAAGGGAAAACCGCCCGCCATGAAGAGCCGGTTTACCTGATCTACAACTGCTTTCGCTTGCTCAATCGTGTCAGCACCACCAAAGACGTCATCAACGTATTTCCCTTTCTTCATTGTAGGTAAAGCAAGGGGATATCTATGTCCCTCGTCTTCAATTAATTGTTCGATAGTACGCAACGCTAAGAAAGGTGCACAAGTAAGCCCGTACGTAACCGTTATAAGCGCGAAAATAATCAGTTCATCCAAATGATTCAACCATAAAATTCGTTAAAAATTCCAATTGTCTGGATGTATAAGTATCTGACGATACATCTTCTCAGCATCTGTGAAAAATACAAACAGAAAAACGCGAAACCAAGTAAGCACATTATTAAGATTCAATTGAAGCTTTCCTCCTGCGTGAAGCAGTTGATTTAAAGAGACTCCAGTAGTAGTACAACTAGATCCGTTAAATACTACTCTCAATTTAGTGGTGAGACTATGTTCACGCATCACTCCATGATGCGGAAGATAATAAACGTGTTCTGGTTCAGTTTCTGTGGTAGGAATTCTTTCCATGTGACGCAAGTCCTCGTATTCTTTAATAAAATCCGTGTATGCCTTAGCATAGTCCGGTTTGTCTTTAAATCGGTGAAATAAATTGTGAATTATTCGGGTAGCTTTAATCTTGGAGTTCCCAAGTTTATTGACATCATCCTTGAAAGGCAGTCTTACGATGTATCTCCCAGTAGCATCTCGCTGATGGGTTGCTTTAAAGTGATCTTCACACTTTTGCTCATCCGAAGATAATTTAACAGGTTTGGATACTGGTGTGACTTCTAATTCCCAAAATTTTTTCAGAAGATCGCAAAGATCTTGATCTATCTTGACATGATGTCCACGAGCTTCCGAGACAACACCAGTTGAATCAGTTGTACCAGATATAACCCACCCTAGAGTGGTGCTTTGCGCAATTGGCGCATTCGCATTTCTTTTAATTATACCTTCCTGAAGTATACGAGAGTATATATCAACTCCTAATATTAAATCGATCGATCCTGGCTTCATAAATGCCGGATCTGCTAACTCAAGGCCGGTCAAATGAGACCATGCTGACGAATCAAGCTGCGTAGACGGAATCAGAGAAGTGAGTTTTGGCAAAATATATGCAGAAACTAAATATTCAGTATTTGAATTGAAGTGAGGTTTAAGAATAAATGAAGTAATACCTAAAGTTTTCTTCGATTGTTGAGAGCCAACACCAACGAATTTTAAAGATGAATGAATGCGCGACAGTTGAAGTCGCTGAACGACTCTCTCTGATATTATCGAAATCTCTGAACCTTGATCCAAAAGCGCTCTTACTTTTGTGACTTGACCAGAATTTGAAATAAGCATAACTTGCGCGGTAGCTAACAATACGTGAGACACAACTGACAATTGTTCAATAGCTGAATGCAACACTTTAGCCTCAGGATTACTAGAGGTCGTAGGAGGTTCATTTTTAACGTTTGAATTCTTTGCTTCCAAATCATTCGAAGCATTCTTAAAATGAATCGAAGTGTGATGCTTTTTGCCACACTTTTTACATCGGGTTGTAACTCTACAATTTGAAATCTTATGTTGGAATAGGCAATTATAACACAATTTGTGTTTCACTATTAGAGCTTTCCTTTGTTCAATAGTTCTATTATTATACTGTGGGCAAAAGCTAACCGTATGGGGTCCCGAGCATAAAATGCATTTAGGATTAGTTTTAATTGAAGTACCTTTATTTTGACCTTGAAAGTGCACTTTAGCAGCCGCCTGACGTGGCTGTGGCACTGCTTTTCCATAACGCGACTTTTCGTATGATTGAAGCGAGAAAATTCTTGATAATAAAAATTTACTAAACTGTGCCCACGTAGGGGTTTCCTTGGATGACCCGAGCTCATTCTCCCATGCTCTTAACGAATCAGAATCTAACCTTCTTGTGGCTACATAAACTAATACGGCATCCCAATGTTCAACGGGACATCCTAAGCTTTCCAAGGTTCGATAAGATTGTCCTATCTTTGAATATAATTGCTCAAGCTCGCTAGCTGACTCCTTAGTCAATCGTTTAAGCGAGAATAAAGAATGAATTTCTGTTTGCACTAAAATCCGTTTGTTCTCATAAAAGGAGGATAGAAGATCCCACGCTTTTGAAAAGTTATCTGCTATTAATACCGTATCTTTAATCAGAAGCGCGGCTGAACCCACTAGGTTGGTTTTCAAATATTGAAGCTTTTCAACAGCCGATACGCTAGGGTTATTAATTACAATAGAAGTAAAAAGGTCTTTAAAAGACAGCCATTCTGATGGCGTTCCACTGAAAGTCGGAATTGTAATCCGAGGAAGACGTGTATGCTGTACAACAGCAGTAGAACCTGAAGGCATTGAATCGCCTTGAACAACAGATCCAACCGCGTCCCTCGTTATCGCAGATCGACGATTAGTGTCAATCAAAAGGTTAAACTTTTCTAAAGTGTCCAAATAAACTTCATGGGTATCAGAGAATAATTTATCTGCCATGTACCGATGGCCCTGAATCCGAACTTTATCTTCCGAATTTAACTTAGAGATTGAAATAATTGAATCGTCAGGATTCATCGAAAATTTCTCCCAAGTTTCTTTCAAGGAAGAAAGGCGCGTGTTAATTTGTTCATTCGTAATATTGTCTAGGCCTACCTTTACCAAATTATCATACGCCTGAAGTATAACACTCCTGACAGCTAATTGCTGATCTAAACGGTTTTCAATATGCGTGACCTTCATGGTCGCAAAGTTCCAAAATATTGAAAGGTGAACCGAAAGCCCGACACGCACACAGCACTTTACAAAAAAAAAACCCGAATTCTTTCTCGACAAGTATCGCTTCTCCCCTTGGAGACTGTGTATCTTAATGAAACTGTAAACTTATAATTGAATTAAATTTATCCTTTATGAAACTGAACAATAAGTATTCTGATTCTAATTGGCTAATCCGTTTATTCCGGCTCGAAGGACCAAATGTTTAAAGTAGAGACGTCGTAGAAATCTCGCGAGAAGAGGAGGGGCAATACTTGAATAACAAAACGCAGTAGAATATTTTTAATAAATTTTATCAGGCAGAACTACTCGTAGGAATACCAGCATTTGCTGCGCGGACAAGGGAAAACTGGCCGAAAAACCTTGTCAGTATTCAATACATATCGTAAACAGCATACAAAAAATATATATAAACACAGTTGAAAGGCAATAATACATAAAAGAGCAGTCATAAATAATAAGACACATAAATCTGGTTGAATACTCACGAGATAAAACAAAACTTAATAGAATTGATAAATCTCTGCTTAAATTTATAATAATTGAATGATTATGTAACTTGAAATTACTTAAAAGATGTATCAATGTAAGTTAATAGTTGAAGATTTAATATTGAATAAAGAAATATGATGATTGAAATGAAAATACGAATATTAACTGAATAATTGAAATCATAAGATATAACGTCAAGAATGAATTGTTAAATGTATATAAGTAAAGTACTAATACTTGAAACCACTCAGTTAGAGCAGTGAGAATCAATAAAGAATAATCCAGATAAGAATATTGAACATTCGAGAGTATTCAGAAATCATAGCATATATCACACATATAATATTCACAATAAAATAACGCAATCGCAATGCAATGAAATAATCACACAAAGAATAATCATTCGGTTGAAAGTATATCGCAAATAGAACTGAACAGAAATCTCGCAAGAAGTATTCGTAAGAAAAGCGCAATTAATATTAGAAAGTATAATGCAAACTATAATATAGAACAAAATGCAGAAAAGAATAAATTCGCTTAGAATTACTTGTAATAATTACTGATTAGTCGCTACAAATCCGGATCCGGTTTGAATGTAATTTAAAGTGAAATCGAATACGTATCAAGGAAATCGGATACTAATGTCTATAAAGTTTAACAAAGTCTAATGGCCGTATAGTTTAACGTCATGACGGAGATGTTTGTATGAACCGAAATAGATTGCTGTAAACAATCTCACTTGTGAATAAGGAATGTGGTATGCACATTTCCTTCTGTCTTTATAGAAAGAATTCAATTTACCGTATTCTGAAGAAATCTAGAACATTCGATGAACCCGAGAGATTTCTCTCGGTTACCTTCCTTTATGAAAAAACGTAGAAATACTCGTAATCGTTGATCATCAAAATCAAAGTCCATCTTTCCGATAAATATCTTGGGTATATGTCACAAGAATCGTCCTTCCTTCCTTCCAGTAATATCAGGATTGAGAATATTCGTAATAGAGAGATCCTGGTAAAGAGATTTACGCCGCAAGTCGAAAGTATGACGCAATATTCAACTCTACTCGAAAACGTGCTTTCGCACCGGCGTCTGACGAAACAGTGGCGAATCCGCGTTCTCGTCGCGGCGCGTTCACGTGACCACGTCGCCGAGGCACGTACGCCAGGCTCCGTGGCACTCGCTGCGCCGTAGCGCGTCCGAACTATCGATAGTGCGTGTGTGCGTCGAGCGGTCGAGAATCGAAACGCGTCGCGTAGCACTGGCTTGTCACGACCGCGATGCTTGAATTCTAAACACATGCCCTGGTAGTCGAATTGGTTACGACGCCCGAACGGAATGCGGGAGGTTCCAGGTTCGAATCCTGGCTGGGGTAATATTTTTCGCAATAAAAATTATAATTAATTTAAAACTATCTACATCAAGGGACAAAATCCATGGTCGAATTTCATCATCTCGATTTGATCTGAAACGTGCTGTGTGAATCTGACAAATCTGGTCGGCTCGCAGTCTTTCAATAAAGTTCATTTCGAAAAGATGATTGAATATTGCCAGTTTAGTCGATTAAAGATTCTGAATTTATTGTTTAATTATCACTGGCGAATTAAGTAATGTATTATTATTATTATACCCACACCTTTGACTAGAATTTCGGTGTTCCATCTTATTATTGTTTAGAAGTCATCTTAATATATGTTATTGCGATGAATATTACCACATGCCCTGGTAGTCGAATTGGTTACGACGCCCGAACGAAATGCGGGAGGTTCCAGGTTCGAATCCTGGCTGGGGTAATATTTTTCGCAATAAAAATTATAATTAATTTAAAACTATCTACATCAAGGGACCAAATCCATGGTCGAATTTCATCATCTCGATTTGATCTGAAACGTGCTGTGTGAATCTGACAAATCTGGTCGGCTCGCAGTCTTTCAATAAAGTTCATTTCGAAAAGATGATTGAATATTGCCAGTTTAGTCGATTAAAGATTCTGAATTTATTGTTTAATTATCACTGGCGAATTAAGTAATGTATTATTAATATCTTTACCTTAAAAAAACCAAAGTAATATATTTACCTTGAAAAAATCGAAGTAATATATTTATTACAAAAAAAAGAAATGATATCTTTAAATTATGCGCCAATTAAATAGGGGAGACCGGGGCTAACTCGACACAATTTTTTCAAAGGCAATTTTCGACAACTAATTAAAATTTTAAAGCAAACTTGATGGCACACATTTAAAAAGTGTTTTTTTAGGTACAAAATTGTATAAGAAAGTTTTGCTGTACGTCGCTTTGTTTTGCCCCCAGGAGAGGAAAAGTGGCACAAAGACAAATTTTCAAATTGAAAAATGCCGGGGCAAACTCGACACTTTGTCTAATCGATACGATTTGATTTAAAACTTATTTTTTTATTGTCTGAAAATAAAATACGTTGTTTATCGTGTATTTAGAAAGTACAAAAATTCGGAATAAAGCAAAACAATCATTGGAAATAATGAGAAAAAAAATTGTTGAACTTTCAATTATCTTCTTCTGAACTCATGTCTGAAAAACAATTAAAGCGGAGTCTACAATGAGAATTTAAGGCGTAAAATTTAAGTTTTAAGCCTTAAGCCGTAAGAAATTGACAAATCACAGTCGAAAATGAGAAGAATACCCGATTGTGATTTGTCAATTTCTTACGGTTTAAGGCTTAAAGCTTGAATTTTACGCCTTAAATTCTCATTGTAGACTCCGCTTAATGCAGGTAAACTCGCGATCGGCCATGCGTGCAAATTTGTCATGAGCCATAATAAACGACAATTTGTCTTGACACCCCGAATATTTCTGCAGCGTGTTTGATCTTCATTTTTTCCTTCTTACGGCAAGTACAGCTTCTTTCATTATTTCCTTATCTATCACTGGTCTGTTTCTATTGTATGTACAAACTATTTTGCTGTAAGCCAAAAGCAAATGACATATTTACAACGCTTTATCGAAATAGATTAGTGTCGACTTTGCCCCGGTGGCGTGGTGTCGACTTTGCCCCAAACGTCGTTTTTCACTTTTGTCACTCTAAAAACATATAAATTTTGAAAATATGCAAAAACTATTATCGGATTCGTATAGAGCATCGAATTTTCCATCAAAATCACTTAATGGTAGATTCGTAAGAGTAAAGCTCGATCAAAGAGTAGAAATTTTCGAGAGATCAAAAAAATTACTTTTTACCATCGGAAACGCTTATGTCGCACTAGAAGTTACACCATAACTCAAAATGTCACCAATTTCCGTTGAAAATGCTGGCATATAAAGACGCATTTACCATAGGAAAGGCAAGTTTCTACGATAGATTTAAATAGGCAAAAAGCCTAGTGTCAAGTTTGCCCCAGTGTCGAGTTAGCCCCGGTCTCCCCTATACATTATATCGAAAAATAACTATTGTTCTTTTAAAAAATGTATTCCCATTAAAGTGAAAAAATTAATATAAAATGTGAAAAATTTTAGTGAAAAAAACTTGGCGCTGCCAAATTTTAAAATATTTGAAAGCAATAAATAACTAATTTAAAATATTAAATTAATAATTACAATGTGAATGTAGAGACTTTCATACATTAATTTAAAGTACTTTTTCCATTTATAGAAATTGTTTCATTAATATATATTATTATGTTTAGCAGCGCCAAGTTTTTTTCACTAAAATTATTCACATTTTATATTAATTTTTTCACTTTAATGGGAATACATTTTTTAAAAAAACAATAGTTATTTTTTGATATAATATATATTTAATTGGCGCATAATTTAAAGATATCATTTCTTTTTTTTGTAATAAATATATTACTTCGATTTTTTCAAGGTAAATATATTACTTTGGTTTTTTTAAGGTTATACCTACTTGATTAACTCTATAATATCAACGATACGCTTAACTATACAAATTTCCGAATACGCGTTTAATCAAATGTATATACTATAATAAGCGATATATATCAAACATAAAAATATGAGTGATACTAGACTCGATAAATGTGTACAGTATGTTTCAGTATGTGTACAGTATTGCTTTCAATCACTTAATTTATCGCGAAAATTAAAAAGTATTACGTAACTCATATATTCTTGCTCTATTTATGAGATTTGTGTGTAAGTAATTGTACAAGAAGCCAAAATACCTGACCTATGTCTGATCTCAACGTATCTCTCAGGCTAAATTGTCATAAGGGTTTTCATCAATAAACTCAGGAAAATAATGTCAGCATGCTACCACGGTAGTTTGCGAAACAATAATTGAAAAGAATTATTGCTGGTCACGGCTAGACTAATTCACGCTCGTTGATACAGTTTCAGGTTATTGTTCCCCGCGAATGGTTTCCCACGGGTAAAGAGAGTGTAATACTTTTATCACCTAAAAGTCCTAAAGTTCACAGTCTCGAATGATCGCGTGTAACGTTAAACACGGTATAAAGCAGAGCCGTGAATATAAACCGAGCTAGTCTGCGCGGCCTTAAACTTGTGTCCTCGGCACGGATTATGGAGAACGCCCTGTTTGCGAGGGCTAAAGAAAATGCTTCTTTCGACGCTTAAGCGGAATATAAATTGGAGGAAAAATGGGATGTAAAGCGCGGCGTGGACAGGAAAGATGGAAAGATGAGTAAAAGGGGGAGAAAAAATGATAAGTGAGACATTGATAGCACCGACTTTGCGCCATAGATGCGATAAACACCTATTTAATGGCATAGTTTATTTGAATTTTATGCGTCGCGTCACGCACACTAGCAATAAAAATATAAGTGTAGGCATAAGCACGGTGAAGAATGCATTATCGTTTGGTACGAATCATGTCGATTCGCGCGCTTTCACTCTTCGTGATGGAACGAAGGTTGTCGGACGCTGGGTATTGTCGTTTATACCAAGTCACGCGCTATTTGGGAGATGCCAGCTATGGTAACTATCGGAAAGACACGATAAGCGGGATAATTACACCCACGCCTGATAATGGAATAACAGTGCGCCTGCTTTTACGGTAAATAACGCGAATGGCTTCGGCGCAACGGGCGCGCACGGCGAGCTGTTCTTGTAGTCGGGCCGTAATTGTAATTTGCATTGCTTAAAAGCAGATAAATAGCGGCCGTTACTATCGATCGACATTATTCAGAGTGCCGAAAGTATCGCGTACGTTTACAGCCTCCTCCATATGTTCGCACGAACATATTTGCGGACGTGATATCCATTATGATCGAAATTGCTGTCCGCCAAGTGTTGACGAGACCAGTATTGGAAACCGGTGCAATTTTAGAACAAGCATTTAGTCTATACCAAACTTAATTAAATATTAGTTTTAGAATTTACTCTGTTTATCGGGCAATTATGTACCTATTATTATTACCGTAGATATATCGATAAATTCCTCGATATTTAATTATCAATATAATTACATTTAATTATCAATACAATTAAATGTTCAATTTAATATTACATTGGAAAAATTTATATACTGCGAAATAAAATAAAATTATTTTAAAGCAAAAATTTCTTTGTCTCGATGATCGCAAACACAATAAATTATATAATAAACATCAAATAACAAATAAAGATAGATATCAAGTGGTGGTTGACAATTAACAACGATCGATAATCCAATGTGTTTATTAATTATGTGCGCATTTAGGATATAAAAAGCACTAGATACACTTCTTTAAATTGAATAGTATCTGCCTAATTGCATCTGTCGACATTTTCAGTGATGCGGGTCACAGCTCAGAGCTCACGTGCACCACAGCACGTTTATTTGAAGCTTGCATAGAGGCGCTCTGGGATGTCGGCGGACAATAGTTGCATGTGCTCAATACTTTTATTGGGCGCAAATCACATCTGTCCGTGCGGACGCCCCATGGACACTAAATGCTATTTGAGAAGCGTATGAACGCGTGGTGTACACGGCAATAGTAGTTTTGCAAGGAAGGTCAATATGGGACAAATATCGACAGCTCTAATATATACCGCGACGTGAATTAGGAATGTTCAGTCAAAGCTCGGGGCAGATGGCGCCATGGCGCCGGACACTGTCATGGCGGCGTCACCAACACTAGCTCAATATACAGGTATGAGTTGGTGTATCTGTGAGCACATCTGTGATACTTCGCGGCTGTAAGTTCGATTCCAAAAAAATGTCGAAAGAAGATTATTATGGTAAATTAAGCGTTAAAAAATTGAAGGAGCTCCTGCGAGAAAGAAATGCATCTTTATCTGGAAAGAAAAAACAGTTAGTGGACAGGTTAGTAATTATATATATATGCAGATTACAAAATGTGGTCAAAGCTTTATCACTTTAACAGTAAGTTGTATTTAGGTTAATTTTTACATTAATATATTTTTATAACTTTTTAGATTAATATATTATGATAAAAATAATAATTTTGGTTATGAGCCAATCCTGGAAACGGAAGATTGTATAGAGACTCCACCAGGTTCAAGTTACAAAGATATCAATGCGTCTAGTCCTGTACCTGCTTTTACCATGAATCATCTACATGCCTTTTTGCAAAGGTTTACACAATTGTTTTTATGCAATATATATTTCAATATAAAATATAATAATATTCAATGTTATATTAATATTTATATTTTGCAGGTTTAAAAAAAATATGGGTTCAGCTGTAGGTTTATATAATAATGGATATTTAACGTACGTCAGATATTGTGTTCCTGGTAATTATTTATTACAATATTATCAATTTTAAATTTTACTCAAATTTTTATTTTAAAAAGCTTGAATTTACATAATAACATTAGTATACAATTATATTATTACAGGTAATATATATTTTGTAAAAGGGCAATGCAGGGCTGAAATGCGAAAGCATGTACAATATGAAGTTAATGCCAGTATTAGTTTTGATGGAGAGATTCAAGAAACCAGCTGTGAATATACAGTCGGGCATTTAAAAACAGCCCACTGCAAGCATGTGACAGTATTATTACTGGCTATGAATGATGTGTGCTTGAACAGGACAGTAATCTTAGAACAGACATCAACAGAAAAATTGCAAACTTTTCACCAGCCAACAAAGAAATACACTGGATCACCGATGAAAGCAAAGGTTTTTCAACGAAGAACACCAATGCCAAAGTATAATTTAGATAATAAAGACTATGCAATATGGTACAAAAACTATTATAGAAATTTATTTATTGCTCGTGGATATAATAACTCGATGACAATTAAAATGATCTTAGAACCTGCGAATCCATATGCAATAGAGTGGGATCATTGCTATTCAATGTACAATGCCAAAATTTCTTTGCTTAAATCTCTTCATCTACTAGATGTTTCTGAAGACCAAGTACAAGAAATAGAACGAGAAACTCGTGGCCAAAGTAATAATAAAGCATGGCAGGTATATAGGTGTCATAGAATAACAGCTAGTAATTTTTATGCTTGTTGTAATGACAAATTAAGTACAAAAGGCGGTGAGACTTTAGCTCAATCAATTTTAAATCCAAGGCCTTTCATATCAAAAGCAACATCCCATGGGAAAATATATGAAGATGTTGCAGTAAATTTATTTAATGAATCTCGTCTCAATGAACTAAATATACAGGAGTGTGGACTATTTATTTTACCTTCTCATCCATATATTGGAGGTAGCCCAGATCGCCTACTTGCCTTGTTGTCGGTGATAGAAGTGAAATGTCCATATGCCAGTAGGAATCTTCCAATAAATGAAATAACTGTACCGTACTTAAAAAGAGATGAAAATAATTGTTTAACATTAAAGAAGAATCATTCGTACTATTATCAAATTCAAGGACAGTTGCTGGTTACTGGAAGATTATATTGTGATTTATTGATATACAATACCTTTAAGGAGTTAGTGCAAATATCAATTGAGAAGGACGATAAGTTTATATCGGAAATGCTTTTCAAGTTAACTAATTTTTATGAAACATACCTTAAGCCTGCAATATTTGAAAAATATATTTATAGAAATTATGACAAGTTATTTTAATAAGTATAAGTATTACATCTTTATATCTTGTGATAAACTCGTTCTGCGATTATAAATTTTAAGGTAAATTCTAAGATATAAATGAAAGTAATATATGTTGAAAAGTTAAAATGTGATAAAACTTGTTGTATTGTTGTAAACTTTAAGATAAGATTTTTGAATGAAACGTGAATACTAAAATAAGTGAAGGGAAGTTAAAATGCAATAAAACTCATTTTGTGGCATAACTTTATAAAAACAAGTTATTGTAATAAGTATAAGTATTACATCTTTATATCTTGTGATAAACTCGTTCTGCGATTATAAATTTTAAGATAAATTCTAAGATATAAATGAAAGTAATATATGTTGAAAAGTTAAAATGTGGTAAAACTTGTTGTATTGTTGTAAACTTTAAGATAAGATTTTTGAATGAAACGTGAATACTAAAATAAGTGAAGGGAAGTTAAAATGCAATAAAACTTATTTTGTGGCATAACTTTATAAAAACAAGTTATTTTAATAAGTATAAGTATTACATCTTTATATCTTGTGATAAACTTGTTCTGCGATTATAAATTTTAAGGTAAATTCTAAGATATAAATGAAAGTAATATATGTTGAAAAGTTAAAATGTGGTAAAACTTGTTGTATTGTTGTAAACTTTAAGATAAGATTTTTGAATGAAACGTGAATACTAAAATATATGAAGGGAAGTTAAAATGCAATAAAACTCATTTTGTGGCATAACTTTATAATAAAATATAAATGCCAGTATCTTTAAGAAGAAATAAGTCGATGAGAAGTTTGTATAATTTATAAAATAGTTTAAGTTTGTATTAAGTACATTATAGAAATCAAAACTGTTCTATTTCAAAATAAACAAAATTGTATTACCAGTACATACATCTTGTATTTATCCTCACACCTTTCGCATAATATTTTCTTTAAAATTGCACAACATAACACATACTCCAACTATTTCTGTAGCCAATGGAATGTAGTTGTGATTCAGTTTACTTGAAAGGATTTTGTACGTCTTGAGTAATCCAATACTTCTTTCGATGTGGATTCGATGTTTTGATAATAGACGGTCTTTCATAACTGTTTTGTGAGGTAGATATCCTTTACCTTTTGTAAAAATAGGTGTAGCAACAGTAATATTGTGTGGTGCAAAAATGTCTTGTACTACAAACCCTCGATCAGCCAGAATTAAATCACCAGAATCGCACTTTTTCATCAAATCACTCCGTTCAATAATCTGTCTATCACTAGTTGAACCTCCATATGCTGGAGAATGGTATGAAATTAAACCACCCGGAGTAGAGCCAATGACAGTTTTAACAGTAGGACCATTTTTGTATGTGCTGAATGATGATTGCTGTAAACGTGGATTATGTGGCTTGTCAACTCGAATTTCAGTTCCATCAATGATAACTCTTGTGGAGGGATAGTGTCGTTTAAAACTTTCTGGCATGTAATAGTCGACTAGTTGTCTACTAGGCCATATATCAATTAGAGACCATTGCTTTGCCATAAAAGTTATCCATGTGTGAAAGATGTTTCCTACAGCTATTCTAGGAATAGAAAAGTGCTCTGACAGTTCAATATCGCAGCAATTTCTTCTTAATTTCCACAACACCAGAAACAACTGATTTGGCACTGATATATTTCCTACATGTCCTCTTGCGTACTTTAAATAATACACTGCTGGTCCTAGGGAGTATAACACTGTCATAAATTTGTCATAGTTTTCTAATCCGGTGAAATGTAACAATGATTCAGGATTATTTTCAAACTGCTCAATACTATAACGAGAAGCTGAATCTGTTTGAGTCGCAGTTGTTGCAGGGCTGTAAGCTTCTTTATCATTACACTGTTCAGTATCATTCGTTGAACAGTTTTCATTTTGCACGTAATCGCAACTAATACTTTCTTCATAAACATTTATATTGCTTGCCAAAAGCTCCATTTCAGCACAATTATAAACTTCCACAGAAATATGAGTTTCTTCATTTAAAGGTGTTGATACGTTGTTATCCGTGAAAAATCCAGTTGTATCAGAGTTTAGACCTTGCTGGAGACTATCCTCTTGTACATCGTTTGACGCTTCAGATATGACTGGTGTAAAATCTTCTGTATTATCCCTCTCAATATGAGTTTCTTCATTTAAAGGTGTTGATACATTGTTATCCGTGAAAAATCCAGTTGTATCAGAGTTTTGACCTTGCTGGAGACTATCCTCTTGTACATCGTTTGACGCTTCAGATATGACTGGTGTAAAGTCTTCTGTATTATCCTTCTCATTTTTTTTTTCTTTCACATTAACATGTTCCTGAAATTTACTCTGCCAAGAAAAAATAGAAGGAACAGTCCCATGTCGAAAATGTGTATACTGAAGCTCGTGTCCTGCAAATTCACGTACAACATAAAATTAAATAGAACTATATTTCATACCCAAATGTAATAAGTTAATATTTTGAATATGTACATACCTGCGCGTATACTTTCTTTCATAACATGTTTCGGATTAAAATGATTTATACATAAGCCATGTCCTCGAGTTGGCTTAAAATCAGGTCTCTTAATAGCCTCAAGCCATTTTTTTCTTAAAATTAAATTTCTTGGAAATTTAAATTTTACTTGATTTTTACATTCAAGTACACTACACTTCATTTTCCACTTAAAATATACAAAGACAGCGGAAATATCGTGTAAACATTACAGGCTTTATTTACGGTTATCTCACGAATGTGCTCACAGATACACGAACACATACATGTATATTGAGTTAGTGTTGGTGACGCCGCCATGACAGTGTCCGGCGCCATGGCGCCATCTGCCCCGAGCTTTGACTGAACATTCCTAATTGACGCAGATATCACCTAGCGCGTGAGTTGGCATGAATACGAATACAAGTATATTTGATATTGATTTGTCTCTCACTTGCAATCGTTAATTAGTCGTAAAGTTCATAAAACTAACATAATCCTCTGTAATGTCGAAACTAAAGATTATTTGTGCTTTGACAATAGCGCTATTTGCATTTCGGTAATCGATGCAGTATTGTCCTAAAATACCTAAAACGGTTAACTGATTTCATCCCCGAGCAACGGGGTCAGTATTAACTTTGAGATTTTACGCAAACAATATTCATTGTGCCGTGGAACAATGAAGTATTATAGAGTCGCGCGCGAGTTTACCCAGAGCTAACGACGTGGACGTAGAAAGTTTTTGTATCTCCTTTTTTGTTTTTTTGTATTTTATAAATATTTTTTATATTTTTTTATATTTTTAAAATTTTTAAATTTTTTAAATTTTTTGCCGGTTCCCTAAAAGATAGAGGTTAAACTAGAGTTCTTATAGATTACGGAAGTCTAATAAAATTTTACTTTTCGGGCCTTTTTGTCGGCAAACACTCGAATCAAATCGGCGAAATCCAAGTTGTTGGCAATTTCATTTTCAATTGAAAGAGTAGCCAAGTTAGTAAGTTTTGTTTGTGAAATCGTCGATCGTAGATATGTCTTTACTAACTTAAGTTTCGAAAAACTGCGTTCTCCACTAGCTACCGTTACAGGTATAGTCACCAAAATGCGAAACGCAATCCATACATTCGGATATAGTTCTTGAATATTGTGCTGTTTAATAAAGTTTAAAACGTAGATGGGAGTAATATCATCGTTATCTGGAAGAAAATGTTTAAGACTTATAAGTTCATCACACAATAAGTGACCATCTATATCGGAATCGGAACCAACAGTAAGTTTTAGTTGGAGATCAGCACAGAATTTCAGAAGTTTATTTCTTTCGGGTATCTTTTTTACATTGTACAAAAAAGACCATGTTTCTGAATAGTCATGTAACTGTTCGAACCTTTCTTTCATCGACATTAAAGAGGTGTCCAACAATTTATTGAAGAATTCAATTTCAAACTTTTTCTCTGGAGATTCGATGGGTTCGTCCGTGGCCATTTTACCAGCTTGGCGTTTTATGCGTCGTACTCGTTTCATTGGCTTAAAAACAGGCTCGATTTGTAGTTCTTTCGCCAGGTCACTTGCTGTCACAAGAGCTCTTTTGAAACCAGTTTTTCGGTATTCTTTTAAAAAATTACAACAGTTTTCCAGCATTTCTGTGCATTTACCGAGGTCCACGGTTTTTGATTGCAGAGATTTACTCACGATATTGACTTGAAAAAGAATGTCGTACCAAACAACTAGGGAAACTATGAAGCCAAAATCTTTCAACTGTTCTGCTAGAGTGATTGCCTCGTGCGAGATAGTAACATCACTTTTCTCAGTTTCATTAGCCAAAGTTACTAAAGCATCATGAACGTCACAAATTTGATAGCGGACTGCTTTTACACTGTTTATTTTTGCTTCCCAACGTGTGTCACTCAGTTTTTTCAAACTGTAGAGTCCTAAGTGATCGGTTAGGATTTTCCATCGATTAACAGAAGCAGAAAACAGTGTGAACAATCTCTGCAAAATCCCAAACAAAGTAACTGACTTCACCGACGATTTAGCAGCGTCACACAGTACGAGATTGTAGCTATGGCAGCCACACGGTACAAAGAAAGCCAAGGGGTTTAAATCTAAGATTCTTTTTTGTACACCAATATTTTTTCCCTTCATGTTTGCTCCATTATCGTATCCCTGACCCCTACAATTGTGCAGTTCAAGTCGGTGTTTATTTAGCACGTTTAGAATTACTTCAGTAAGCCCTGCGCCAGTAGAGTCACCGACAGGAACGAATTCTATGAAATGCTCCTTTATGCTTATATTGTCATCTGATAAGTCAGCGAATCGAATTATTAAAGAAAGTTGTTCAATATGACTTATGTCTGGAGTGCAGTCAGCTATGATGGAATAATATTTGGAGTTTTTGGCTCGCGATACAATTTCAGATTTGACTTTTCCGCCCATCAGATCTATTAATTCATTTTGAATATTCTTTCCGCAATAGTGGTCCGAAATATCACCCGCCATTGCCAACTTCAAGTGTTCCTGCATGATTGGATCAAACTTGCCTACTTGTACTAGTCCTAAGAACTTCCCATTGTTCGGTGTATATAATTTGTCCGAAGTTCCTCTGAACGCCATATTATTTTCAGCGAGGTAAAGAATAATATTCATTAACCGAATCAAAACATTATTCCACCGCAAAGTTTCTCTGCTAATCAATTTTTGTTTTTCGCAATCGATCGTTTTTCCTCTCTTCAATCTCATTTCAGCTTCAAACCACTGATGGTAAAATTTCTTATGAAATGTGCTGTTTTCATGCGCTTTCAGAATTTGAGACAAATGTTTCCAGTTATTATATCCTTCAGACACTAAATTCGATACCGATTGACTATCGAAAAACCGACAACAAAAACAAAAAACTCGATCTTTAGAAATAGAGTAAACTAACCAACGACGCGGGATTGTTTCATTATTTGCAAGTTTTCTAGAGTAGTGAGAGCTTGCGAAATGACGACCGGTTTTATCTTTCGGAAAGTTATCTCGATCAATGTGAATCTGCGTTGGACCCATAGTTATTATGTTGTCAATAGTTTTGCTATTCCGAATAGCCGGCCAAGTGCCTACATCGGCTACATCTGATAAATTAACTGTACTAAGCTCTAATGGTGCATTAGTAATTCCTGAAAATGACAATGGATCATCAGGGTCATCATGATTGTGAGGAAGCTCGGATATAGGAGGCAGGTCTGGTAAAATTTCACTTTTATTAGGGAGTTCATCAATTCTCGTTTCAGTTGTGCCCTGTAGTTCAGTGCAGGATCCTATTACTGACGTAGAAGCAGTAGAAGATGAAGCAACACCTCGTTCTAAATTACCTACATTTTGCTGTTTTGTTTCAATGTATTTATCAAGACGCATAAATTTTATGGATTGCTGAAACTCTTTTTCCTTTTCGGCCTTGCGTTTTCGATATTCTGAACCAGATGGTTTTTTTTTTCAATTTATAATCGGACATTTTGAAAAAAATCTTCCTTAGATACTAATTGCGAATATAATCAACCGGTAAAAAAAAAAACAAAGAGAAAGAAGGAAAAAAAGAGTTCGGTACACGTCGGAAGCCTGCCACCAAACGCTAAAATGTGATCACAATCGGGAATAATAAAGGTCCACCGCTCCGCGATTAAGATCAACAAAACGCTAGAAGCAAGGATATTCCGAGGCGGGGAAATCAGAGTATTGCTCAGGCAAACAAGTAAGCGAGCCCGTGCCGCGCTCGAGCACCGCAAATGCGAAGCTCCAGCGATCCCCACTACGCGCGCTAAGTAGGTGGTGGGAGTGCCTCATTAATCGTACACGCAACGCAGTTACGCAGAGCGTCGCCCGCGTGGTGAGGGAGCGCCGAGCGTTCAGCGTGGCGACGAAGATCCGCACAAAGCGGAGAGCGCGATAGCGGATAGCCATAATAAATACAGATAGATTGTGAGTCAAAATATTAAATATATATATATATATATATAGGCATAGACCCATAGACGGCATAGAGTATAGAGAGCGCGCCGGGGAAGATATATGTATAGACATAGTCGACATAGAGACAGTGCCGTAGCAGATAGAGATTAGAGAGAAGAGACAGTGAGGAGATATAAGTATACTCGCATACTAGAGGTGCGGGGCGCCAGATCTGTAGGGGCACCGGGCAGCGGTGCCCCTACAGATCTGGCGCCCCGGGCGGTTGCCCAACCTCGCGCTACCCTAAGGCCGGCTCTGGACACATCACTGATATTTGATTATTATTATTCGAATAAGCATTTATAAAATGTCATGTGTTGCGATAGCTCAGGAAAATTTCTCGACAAACATAACATCTTTTATATATAAAATGTTCATATATTAAAATATAATATATTAAAATATTGGGGTAAGCGCGCATATATGGTCTAATGCAATGTTATTTTAAATTTAGCTATGTATAATCCCATCTTAAATCTTCCATATCTTAAACGTGTCTCTCTTTAAGACCATAGGTACTCAATATACTACACTACCCGATATCACTTTATTGTGTCAGAGAAGGACGAGACACTTGATATTCTATTCGATGTAATTTACGGACGCTCTAATCTACCTCAAACAAGAGAGCTAGAGCGAGGGGCTATTCATTCTCGAGTCAGTGAAACAACAGGACGTTATCGACCGATTGCATACGATTAGTGTCCTTAAATTTAGTTAAATAAGGAAAGCGCTCGGCTCGAGCGTTTACGACTAACAAGGAAACCCACGGAGGTGTCCCACTCTGATCTTGATGAACTTTATACATGTTGTTGTGTAGACAAAAATAAGAGATACGTCTTTTTTTATACGTGCCCATACGCATGTTTAGAGGGTGAACACCCCTTCGGAAAAAATCGATTTTTTTCTTTCGGGCCGAATATCTCCGAAACTATAAAAGATAGAAAAGTTTTCAAAAATGTAAATTAAATGGCTTCAAAAGTACTTTGAAATAATAACAAAATATTTTTTTTATTTCTTTTATTTTTTAACATACCCCCGCCACCAATACATTTTTTTCAAAATTTTAAAATTTTTTTATCACCAAATAAGAGGTTGTTTTTTTACGAATTCAACCATGTATGATAAAGTTATGTTACGATAAACCATTTTTGAGAAATAATTATAAACGCCTCTGTACACACTTTATCCGTGTCCGCCTATGCGCTCGATTCTTCATGCAACGCGTTCTGTTTGCATCTTCGCGTACTTACACCTAATAGAAGATCACTAATACATTTGGAAAACATTCTACGTAATCATTGCCAACGGTCTCAAAAGATCTTCTTTCAATTGAATCAGCAGATTTCCAAAAGTCTACTGCACTTTTTTTGTATTCGAGTGGGATTTAATCATTTACACATGTCATTTTCTTCACATAATATGATGCTTCTTCTTCCTCACTTTCTTCTTCTTTTGTTATTAGTTGTGATTCTGGTACATCAAAGGAATTTAGAAAATCAAGAGGATCTTCTTTTTCTATTTCATATTTTTCCTCATACATTTGTTGTAACATATTTTCTATTTTATCTTTAACTTCGATTTCTTCATTTGTGAAAGGAGTTTGTAGCAAATTAAAAGTAGCGGCAGTATACAGCAGTATTATAACGTTTCTTGGATTAAACTGCATTTTACCTTAAAAATTATAAATAATAAATAATATATATGATAACAGATATATGTTTAACATATAATTAGTGATCATGCATAAAGAATGGTAACGTTTTATTATATGCTCATTGTATTTACATTATAATATTTCTGGCATTAACAATTTTTTTACACTTTAAAGAACAAGCATATATAATACCTTCTTTTAAAATATTTTGTTCTTGAGAAATTTGGAAGAATGAAGACAAATAATTTTACGCAATGTATAAACGTCTGTGTTTAATGTTTCTTCCACAAAAGTAGTTGCCACGAAACGTTTCTTGATAATACTGTGAGAAAAATACAACAAATAAGAACCTTTGTCATAATTAACTTAAAAAATACTATAAAAGTTAAATTGTAAAAGAAGTAAAACATTAATAAACATTTTTTTCCAGAATATTAATACATACCTACAAAATCACACGCAGCAATTAATACACAATAAAACGATGTCACGTATTAAGCTAGCGCTCGTAAAGCGACAACTTTTATACCATTACCCCAACGAGGCTCCCGAGTTAGCTTTGACTTCTCGTTGTCAGCGCTTTAAGTTGTCCTTCATATCAGCGCTTTTGGGTCGTCCCAGAGTTCCGGTGTCGGTCTCTTGGTTCCGGTGTCGGTTTGCATCGGACGATCGGTCGTCCAATGCAATCGTCAGGTTTTTGGATAAAGTGCAGATTCAACTTATTTTAGTAGCGAGAGTCGGATTTCTTATAAATAACGGCTGTTGCTAGGTACTATATTTACTGATTATATACGTTGTGCGCTCACAACAAAAGCTAGGCGACTAATGTGTATGAATATTATATAATTCGATATAATAATATATAATACTTATTATTACTTCGATATATAAGTCACCTTGTGATGTCTCAAATTAGAAACATACACATTTGATATGCGTCGCGCATGATTTGATTTACATTATTTACAATCTATGATTCAGTTGTTATGTCTAGACTCTAGAACACGATAAAAACTTCCATGATTACGTAGAATGTTTTCCAAATGTATTAGTGATCTTCTATTAGGTGTAAGTACGCGAAGATGCAAACAGAACGCGTTGCATGAAAAATCGAGCGCATAGGCGGACACGGATAAAGTGTGTACAGAGGCGTTTATAATTATTTCTCAAAAATGGTTTATTGTAACATAACTTTATCATACATAGTTGAATTCGTAAAAAAACAACCTCTTATTTGGTGATAAAAAAATTTTAAAATTTTGAAAAAAATGTATTGGTGGCGGGGGTATGTTAAAAAATAAAAGAAATAAAAAAAATATTTTGTTATTATTTTAAAGTACTTTTGAAGCCATTTAATTTACATTTTTGAAAACTTTTCTATCTTTTATAGTTTCGGAGATATTCGGCCCGAAAGAAAAAAATCGATTTTTTCCGAAGGGGTGTTCACCCTCTAAACATGCGTATGGGCACGTATAAAAAAAGACGTATCTCTTATTTTTGTCTACACAACAACATGTATAAAGCTCATCAAGATCAGAGTGGGACACCTCCGTGGGTTTCCTTTAAGATTCGACAGTAGTGCGCGCGTTATTCCTAACGCCGACGTTATTCCCTAACGACTGCAGTCGACTCGCACCGACTCGCTCCTTGTGGACTCTGACTCGCGCCTTATGAGTTCTGCCTCGCTCCTTATTTTCCCGACGACACCGATTCTCTACGCTATCTGATATCCTCCTTCCTTATATTCGCTATTTGTAGCGATATTCTATATACCCAATTGTGTATTTCTAATTATTTATAAAGAAATAAAGTTGAAAAAAGCGACTTTTACAAAAATAAAAAAATATATATGAGGACAAAAAGATATTTTTTATGATAACTTTATTTTTAAAATGTGTAGGAGCATATAGAGAACAGATAAAGAAATTTTTTAATTTTTTAGAAAATGTAATAAAAAATGTGACAAAATAATTTGATTTATTATGTCAGTGAAAAAATATTTATGAAAAAATTTTTTAATTTTATAAAAAATGTGATAAAAAATGTTAAAAAAATATAATATTTTTTTAAAGTAGCCTATATTTTTCACAGCATCCTAGGGAGTAACTATACAAAGTCATATACTATGTCAAAGTATGTAGGAATGTATAGAGAACAGACACAGACAGACATTCCATTATATATATATATTTAAATATTTATTCCCTACTTGTACATATATGAACTGTTCAGGATATTTTATCCTGCAATAAACATAAACATCACATGTTATAAAAATAATCGTAAAACAATAAGATTTATACCTTTACAAAATTGTAAAACATAAACAATAAATTTGAATAAGCAAATTTAAAGTACGACCGTATATAAGATAATAATCAATAATTAAAGGAAACGCCATAATCGGTCGGGACTGGATATTGGTTGTCCAATAAAATTATTCGTGAATTTTGAAGTACAAATCATCACTCTAGTAAACTACGCGTCGTTACTTACGGACTTACGGCAGGGAGGTCCAGGTTCGAATCCTGGCTGGGGTGTTATTTTTCGGAACATTTTCTTTATTATCCTATATCCTTCTATACATATCCCGTCCTTTTTCGAATATACTAACGAGTGTTAGTGGACAATTAAATTAATTTTCAATTTAATTGTGTGAGAATTGGTACTCTTTCTAGCTTTAGTTGTGGCTACGTTTAAGTCCGTAAGTAACGGCGCGTGGTTTACTAGAGTGATGATTTGTACTTAAAAATTCACGAATAATTTTATTGAACAATCAATATCCAGTCCTGACCGATTATGGCGTTTCCTTTAATTATTGAATAAATTTGAATTTATATATTTATTCCCTACTTGTACATATATGAACTGTGGACGTTGCACATCAATAGTTATATTTATAATACACCGATATCATCCAGAAATTGAAAGTTGGTCCCATTTATCTTTCTACGAAGCTTTACAAGCTTTGCTTTTACGCCACAAAGGCGGCAGTGTGGTCTAGTGGTAGAGCGCCAGACTCGCAATCCGGAGAACCGGGTTCGAGTCCACTTGAGTACACTGGAATTTATTTCCAGAAACTGCGCCCCCCCCTGCGAGAAAAATTCTCAAATGGGAAAAACTGGGCTCCGTCTTTCGGAAGAGACGTTAAACCGTTGGTCCAAATATTATATGGCAATATCCACCATGCCAGGGTGCTGTGGGCTAATCACCCGCACATCTGAATTTAAAGCGATTATGAAACCTCTAAGAGGAGGCCAAGGCCCGATCTGGGCTGTGGCGCCATTGATGATGATGAAATATTTACCTAAAACGCCACCGGATGGTTCTTGCTGTTCTCTCCACAAAAGCCATGCGAGAGCATGCCGTTGGTGCGACATTAACGATACCTTCAATCCTCTTGGATCTTCTGCTTGCTCATTCTCTAATGGACGAGCTACGAACAATCCATGTAAATCTTGTAATCTTTCAACCGTTAAAGCAGGCTCCTCCTCTCTTGTCGCCTTGGTTTTATGAAAAAACCAATGAAACCTAAAACGCCACCGGATGGTTCTTGCTGTTCTCTCCACAAAAGCCATGCGAGAGCATGCCGTTGGTGCGACATTAACGATACCTTCAATCCTCTTGGATCTTCTGCTTGCTCATTCTCTAATGGACGAGCTACGAACAATCCATGTAAATCTTGTAATCTTTCAACCGTTAAAGCAGGCTCCTCCTCTCTTATCGCCTTGGTTTTATGAAAAAACCAATGAAACCTAAAAGTTCAGAAATTGAAAGTTGGTCCCATTTATCTTTCTACGAAGGATGTGTTCTGTTCGGTGGTGGTGTATCTTTAAAGTTTATCTTTGATTGCATTGTTAATATCGCTACTTAAGCTAAGACCGACTTCGGTAAGTACTGGGGGCGGAACCGTATGTCTGTATTGGTCTATTGAAATATATCCGTGCACAGCCAGTTCTAGTAACATTAAATTGCCGCTGCCGTCCACATTAAACCAGTGACACAAAACACCAATAGGCTTCTTGTTTCCGCTGACATTAGCAAAAGTGTTAGAGTATTCGATACTTCTCCAAGTTTTCCCACTCATGTATGCAAAACTAAGTACAAGGCCTATTATATATTTCTCATTATTGTTCTGTTGGAACAAACACCAGTCCCCGACATGTATTTCTGTAGATGTAGTTATAGAATTGACTTGTTGGCTTACTGAACAGCGTTTTTTATTTTCGTATTCGCCAGTTCTGACTCTTTGCAAGCGATCACTACTGAGTTTCGAAGACTTCGAATTAAGCAGCCAACAAATTGAAGACTTACGTACAACATGCTCTTTTCCTTTAGAATCTTTAACGACTGTAAAATGACTGTTAGGCTGAATGTCTATTTTATTTTCTGAATAATCTTGTAACTCTAATGTTCCTGTAACATTAGATAGGACGTTTAAATCTTGAAGTATTTCTTCGGATTCAGCAGATGTAACTGCATATTCAGTACTGCATATTTGTTGTGACTGTAGAGGAGTCTTCACTATCCGAGTCAACTTCATCATAGAAAACGCCGTCATTGTTTGTGTCAAGTGTGGGTAGATTTCGAATTTGTACGTCATCTGCTGTTGTTATGTCTACTTTCATACCTAACATTGATATCATCGCAAAGGCATCTTCTTTCGCACGATGAAGTATATCTTTAATGACGGAGCAATTTGGAAGCGAAGAATTTCTGCCAACTACAACTGTGGGAGTGGATATTATTTTGTCTTGTGCTTCATAGGAAGAATTTAAATGTCTCGTTCTGGGAAATATAAGGTTTTCTTCTTGGCTTTCAAAATCTGTAACGGAAATATCTGCTTGCAACTGTATTCGTTGTATTCGATGGATTGAATCTAGAAGACTGCAATTTACAACAGTAGAGCATGTTGTACTTGTCGACCTCAAATTGCGAAAAAAACTTTTACATTGCTGGCTGCCATATTGCCAAGGTAAGAAGTGTTCGATTGAATTAATTGTCATGCATCTAAAAATCGCGTTCAGTAAGCCATGCGCGTTGAATTCAATACATAAATATGAATTGACTGTTATGCTATTATTTGTCAATGAGTACTGTGGTTGCGATTTGATCCAGGCTCGCCACATACGCAAGAAAAAAACGCTATACCATGTCCATATGTAATAAATTCTGTTTTCGATAGTTTCTGATATTGATAAAAAAGAATGGAGAACGTAATATACTATTTTCAAATAAGCTCTTGTACCTTCGCTGCCCGGGACATGATTTTGCAACAAACGCCAAATTTTAGGATCACACATTCTCAGGACCGAATTGAAATTTATTTTGTCTTTCGACGACAAATCGCTTTGGGTTAAGAGGTGTTTATCCTTTGATACGGTATCTATAAGAATCTGCAAATGTCCAGCGGAAATCAAGAAGTTTCCTAATGGCATTACTATAGAAGGCTTCAATATTCTAGATTTAAGTTTGGTACCAATGTGTACAGTGTCCTGCGTGCATATAAACGTGGGCAATACATCTGCATGAAATTCTGGGATATGGAAATTGAGACTTATTGGTTCGAAGTTAGGAGTTTCAACACCAAGGTTTGATTTTATTCGCATGGCCTTCATAAGACGCGAATCTCCATCAGAAGAAATACCAATAACTGTTATGCCATGATCCTTAAGATTTTTACTGATATAGTCCCAACGTTTAATGACATGCTCGGTGCGAAACTTATTGTTAGTACCAAATACGCAGAGAGGAAAACAAGGGGCGTCACTTTGTAGCGGTTGAATCATTATCGTGTATAAGTAATTAGCTACTGTATTATTTTCAAAATGGTCTTGAATGGCTTTAGCAGAAGTCGCTTTGAAAGAAAATGCATCTGGCATTCCGTGGTCATCGTGCGGTAAAACGAATCCCACCAATTGATTAGTATGTGAATCATATTGAATTCGACCAGTAATGCGCGTTGCATCTTCACTGACAAGGGACATTCGGCAACTCGAAAATTCAAATAAATCTGAAACTTTGCATAATAATAAAGTAGTAGGACCTAATAACAAAACAATTCTTTGTTGGTGCTAAAAAACGGTTCTAGAAAAGAAACACTCCTTCGAAAAAAATCGGTTTTTCTCTTTCGAGCCGAATATCTCCGAAACTATAAGAGATAGAAAAATGTTCCAAAATGGAAATTCAATGGCTTGAAAAGTGCTTTGAAATAATGACAAAAAAAATTTTTTTTTTATTAATTTTTAAAAATACTCTTACCGCTAACTATTTTTTTCCAAAATTTTAAAAATTATTTATCACCAAATGAAAGGTTATTTTTTTACGAATTTAACCATGTATGATAAAGTTATGTTATGAAAAACCATTTTTGAGAAATAATTACAAACGCCGCTGTAAACAGTCTATCCGTGTCCGTCCGTGCGCTTGGTTATTCACAACACGTTCCGTTCGCTTCTTTCATAGACGAAGATAAGTACGATAGCAAATACATTTGAAAGACATACAATATGTATATAATTATAAGAGTTTCTATCGCAGAATATAAATATACATATATCATTGGAGAAATAAAATATGTAAAATCATTTTGCGAGCGTTGTTCGAAGAGATGACTTCGTTTTATCGTATCTTATTATTAATTGCTGCAATTTTGTAGAATTATATTGATATTTTAAAAATTATTTGGTATTTATGCATAAAAGCGACTCCCTCTCCGATTTGGTTTATTTTTTAATATGTTGTTGGGGATGTCTTCCCGAGTCATTTCATATATATATATAAGGGTCGGACTCAAATAGTTCCGGAGATACAGGCTGAGAAAGGATAAAAATAATAAATACGAAAATAAACGTTTAATGATGATTTATTCAACACTATCATTAGGAATCTGAAAGATTTCAGCCATTGCATCAAAGAATGCGGTAATCCGAGCGTAAACAGACCAATAGAGTCACTTTGAAAACATAAACAAACAGGCTATACTACACAGGGACTTCCACGCAAATCAAGATCCACTTCCACTACTGTTCATCGTACATATAATTATGTACTTTTTATATACCAACTGTTCTCTGCTTTAACAAATATGTGCTTTGTAAGATGAAGCACATACAAAGCGCACACTTGGTTGAAATCTTTCAGATTCCTAATGATAGTGTTTAATAAATCATCATTAAACGTTTATTTTTGTATTTATTATTTTTATCCTTTTTCAGCCTGTATCTCCGAAACTTTTTGAGTCCGGCCCTTACATATATATATGAAATGACTCGGAAAGACATCCCCAACAACATATTAAAAAATAAACCAAATCGGAGAGGGAGTCGCTTTTATGCATAAATACCTCCTTTCTCAGTTTGTATCTCCGAAGCTATTTGAGTCCGACCCTTATATATATATATGAAATGACTCGGGAAGATATCCCCAACAACATATTAAAATATCAAGCAAATCGGAGAGGGAGTCGCTTTCATGCATAAATACCAATTAATTTATTAATTTACCTATTAATTTATTTATTAAAATTAATCTATTTATTTATTAAAATTAATTTATTAATTTATTCATCTATTATTAATATTTAGACTTCTTGCAATCTTATTTTATAATTTTTTAATACAATTTTTAAAATTAATTGTGATATAAATTTTTGTCACATTAATCTCTTACAAGTATTGCGAAGAAACGATTTTTGGTACTTCGTATAACTTTAGTTTAATGTAACAAAAGTTACACGTTCTCGCAATACATGATAACAACGCTAAATATTTGCAGCAATATTTCTAAGCAGACACAATTATATAAATAATATTTATATATAATAAATATGTTATAACGTACAAAAAAATAGGAAAAGTCACATACGAATTATTTACGATTCTTTCAACCACAGGTAAATATTTTGTTTTTCATTAATAAATTGTATCGTATATTACATTATTATCGCATTTTTCACTTTAATATCAGTCTGCTAATGAAAAGATATATGATATTATTAAATGTTATTGTATTTTTCACTTTAATATCAGTCTACTCATGAAAAGAATATTAGATCTCTTGAACATCACGTACATTTTATCGCGTACATTTTTTCCTACGTAGTTATATCACATACGTTCACATAATATTTATCAAAGTGTCATCTTAAATTTGGTATAAAAGCGGTACGTTTCTGCATTTTATTTACAGTCTTACATTATTTGAACAGTACGAAATTATACCATTTATGGGAAAATTTAAAAGTGTTTTGAAGCATTTGTGTTAAAAATCTCAACAATAAATATAGCAAATGTTATAAACTTATTAATCACAACGTTCAACATTGCAAATTTTGCTGTCTCGCCTGTTAATCACCGCACAAAGTTGAACTTCATGATGCTATTTCCGATCTAATAAAAAGTGCTGTAAATTATGATGTTGCGATTGAACACGGATGGGGACTTGATTTTGATGATTCGGCGGAGCCACATGATGTACAATTTGTGGACGTGTATGATGTTGATGCTGAAGAAGAAGATAATTATGAAGACGAAGTTTGTGTGGTGGATAACGAAGGTGGAAGTATAAACTTAAATTACAAAAAAAAGCAGTTGAATTTTGGAACAGTGGAAAAAAAGGACGTTTATCTATTACTGCTGTACAAAATCGTTTTAGACAGGTAAAATTTTATTTAAAAAATAAGGAAAAATAATACAAGTTAAACGATCAAGTGGACGTACGTTGTGTATGAATAGTAGTTTTAAACTTATATTACTTATATCGCATATCTGCGTTTATCTACATTAGTTCATAAATCTTTTTATTTTTAATTAGATTTTTTTAATATCAAACTCCTTGTCTTCTAGATAAAATCTGTTTCGCAATTGTATAGATGGCAAGAAAATGTAATGCGCGAAGGGACAAACAGGGACAAACTTGTATTTATTGCCGAATATGTACTAACAAAACTCCAAGAAGCTATGGCTAGAGGATCTATCATTCACGATATGGATTTGTGAACA
Source organism: Leptothorax acervorum (assembly GCA_035220615.1). Lineage (NCBI taxonomy): Eukaryota > Metazoa > Arthropoda > Insecta > Hymenoptera > Formicidae > Leptothorax > Leptothorax acervorum. The sequence goes on from JASTWQ010000864.1 coordinate 48,777, forward strand.
TTTTTTAAGAATTGTAATTGTTTAAAATTATAGTTTTTAATCTCATCAAAAACTTATTCCGTTTTTTATATTATTATGATATATATTTATATTGTGCGATAGAAACTCTCATAATTATATACATATAGTATGTCCTTCAAATGTATTTGCTATCGTACTTATCTTCTATGAAAGAAGCGAACGGAAAGTGTTGCGTGAATAATCGAGCGCATAAACGGACACAGATAGACTGTTTATAGCGACGTTTGTAATTATTTCTCAAAAATTGTTTTTCATAACATAACTTTATCGTATGTTACGAATTCGTAAAAAAATTACCTTTCATTTGGTGATAAACAATTTTTAAAATTTTGGAAAAAAATGGTTAGTGGTGAGTATTTTTAAAAATTAATAAAATAAAAATTTTTTTTTGTTATTATTTTAAAGTACTTTTCAAACCATTGAATTTCCATTTTGGAACATTTTTCTATGTCTTATAGTTTCGAAGATATTCGGCTCGAAAGAGAAAAACCGATTTTTTTCGAAGCAGTGTTTCTCTCCTAGAACCGTTTTTTAGCACCAATAAAAAATTGTTTCGTTATTAGGTCCTACTACTCTACTATTATGCAAAGTTTCAGATTTATTTGAATTTTCGAGTTGCCGAATGTCCCTTGTGAGCCAAACTAATGACGTTAAATTCCGGGCGCTCAAAAAATATTGTAGTTCTGAAATGTGACAGATACCTTCAATTAACGGAACATAGGATGAATGTATATAGCGACAAACAGTGCTAACAGAAGGCAAAGGTAAATTTGCTGCTAAAGTTTCATAGAGAATGCGACTACTAACTATAAAAATATAAGCTGAAAATTGTTTCAAAACATTCTCATACGAAAATCGGCCCTTCTTATAATCTGTCTTTGCTTCTGCACACCGAACTAACATAGATAGAAATGTCGATTTTGCACCTTCATAAATTTTTTTAGACTTAACAAGATTATCATCACAGTTGCTTAAAATACTGCTTACATTTTCATTCACTTTTATTCGGACATTATCATCTTTTTCGTTTTCATTGTCGAGGCAAGCAGTCCGCAAGCTGCCCCGACATTCTATTCCCCCATATAGTTGTCTAAGCTAGTGAGGACATTGACAGTCTGACCCAAAATCGTGGTTGGATCTGTTGCGTTTAAAATTTGCATTATGCCTCCTGCTTGTGGTGCAGTCGAATTGGCGCTGTTGACATTCTCCATCACACCTCCGTGCTCTGTATTATATTACTATTATATTTCAACATTCTGTAGCCTTCATTTTTTATGGATCTAACTTAAGATTTACATACCTGAGTTCATAGTAAAATCCTGCTCACTAACACATGACACATGCAGAGGATCAGCCGATGTTTTTATTGTCTCAGCCGATTTTTTTGAATTATTTTTATTTTCAAAATGAAGTGTAAGATGTCTCTTGAAATTTGATAATATCCATCTTGATTTCGCGTTGGGATCTTTCGTCGTTAATATAATACTCAAACACATAGGACATCTCATTTTTGCCTCGTATTTTACAGAATTGTCTTTATTTTTAATAATTACGACATCAACTTGTACGTCTTCTTTCAATGATCAATGAAAGAACATTATCAGTAGATCCCTTGTTTTCTTTTCCTTTCGCCATGCGAGCTATTTGTTTTTGCAACTTCTTGATCTCATCTTTTGGATCGAAATGTCTGGAAGAGTCACTTGATGTTGCTGTTTGATTGGTCGACTTACTGATGCCCCAATAGTCCAGAGGTTTACTTTTAACGAATTGTACCAATTGTTTAATTAAAAGTTTGTCGCCAATTACGAATCGGAAGTCTTCAGGATTACGGTCATATATTCCGAAATAATTATTTAAGTCTGTTGTGCTTATGTCAAGGAATTTGATCATAGATGTTCTGGCAAATACTTCCAGTTCTGAGATTATGTCGTCAGTGATTTGTCGAAAAGAAAATGGATTGTCCAAATTATTAAATTGCATAATATTCTTAATGTGATTTGGAACACCCAGGCCCAACTCTGTGTGTATTTTATTCCAGAAGTGCGATTGATAATCCACTTCGTCAGTCTTTTCTTTTGCACTGTTATCACCCATAGCTGTGACCTAAATTTCAGAACAATACTGTACGGGGTCTGAAACAAACAAGTTTAAATGTTTCTACTGTTAATACCAAATAATATGTGTTGAACTGTTGATATTCCAAGTACAAGCTTGAGTCTAGTTGATTTAATTTTTATTTATTTATTTATCAGCTCCACGATTTATAGTCCCCTTATAGAAGCTTGAGTCTCGTTTGTTTAGTTTTTATTTATTTATTTACGAGTATCTGCTCCTTTATAGAATTTATTTCATGTTTTGATTCTATTCATTTGCGGCTTTTTCCCAGTCGTTCTTTTTTTTATTTTTTATTATTCAGGATTTTTTTTTATTTTCTGCATTTTTTCCTATTTTCCATTTATTTGGGGTTTCTTCCCATTCGTTTGAGTTTTTCGTTTTTCATTTAAAGGGCTACATACACCTGCAGGCACCGAAAATAGCCCGATATTCAAGACGTTGTTTCTCAAAAAGTATTACGAATATCGCAGCGCGGTTTTTAGCATTATATAATATGTACTTTGAGTAAAAAAAAGTGTTGCAAGCGCATTAAAACATTAAAAATTGCAGGAGATATTCCCGTTGCTTGGCGTCAGAGGTGTTTTCAAAGTCGGTATCAACGATATTTCGAAAACGACTCGATGGATCGGATTCCAGTTTTTTTTTATTTATTCACCATGAAATTATCTAGTCTTTATCGTAGCCGATTTTCAAAATTCGCATTGTGTGCAAAATGGCGTTTATCGGAATATAAGAATGCGAGTTTGCGCCTAAAAATCGATCGTATTTGTGGCTATAAAACAAAAAGTAAAGCGTGTAGAAAAAAAGCCTACGATAAAGATTAAATAATTTCATGCTGAATAAATAGAAAAAACATGAATCCGATCCATCGAGTCGTTTTCGAGATATCGTTGATACCGACTTTGAAAATACCTCTGACGCCAACGAGAATATCTCCCGCAATTTTTAATATTTTTTAATGCGCTTGCAACACTTTTTTACTCAAAGTACATATTACATAATGCTAAAAACCTCGCTTTGATATTTGTAATACTTTTTCAGAAACAACGTCTTGAATATAGGGCTATTTTCGGTGCCTCCAGGTGTATGTAGCCCCTTAATATTAAAAAATTCAAACAAACAGAAAGAAATGCTGCATAAATGTAGAATAAAGAAAATTATGCGAACGGAAAGACACTCTGGACAAATGGAAAACAAGAAAATGAAAGTAACAAAAAAAAACCCTGTATAAATAGAAAATAAAATAAAATCAAACAATCATCACCTAATCCCATCAAACCAGCACCATATCTATGTATTAGTAACATAACATCAATTTTGCTATGTCAGCTCAACCATGGAAATGTTATGTAACAGTTGCAAACACATGTAACAAAGCACATGTGCTTTGATTGAGCTGACATAGCAACATTGATGTTATGTTACTGATACGTAAATATGGTGCTGGTTTGCTGGGGTGGGCTCATCCTAAAGTTTAGTTTGTAATAACAACACGCCATAGAATTTTTAATCAAGTGAAATTGACAATCACATGCTCGATCAAATGTCTCATATCCCCTTTATAAAGAGTGCGCGTTATCGTGAATCTGTTTTGTATCGAAGCGTTGAGGCCTCTTTTCCGCTATGCTCATTGGTCATCTCGATTCTCGTGTCGCTTGAACGTCGTCTGTTTCGTGTATGTACAGCGTACATACACGTGTCATTACGCGAGGTTATATGTTTTGTTTATTGACAGCTTGAGATTTTATTTTTATGTCATGTAATGTTTATTTTAAATATAAAAAATGCCAAATAACGCGCGCAAAGCGCGCGCTATGTATTGTACTAGTAACTTATAAGGCTGAGTTTCACTAAACTAAGTATTTAATAAATTAAGCATAGTCTTATTTATGATATATTTTACGTACGTCAATTATGTAAGAAAATTTAACTCACCTTTTCAAAATAATCAACCACATCCGATCACTGAACACATACGTTTTTCACAACCTCGGAAAACTTTTGAATAACGATATTTTGTGTATTTGCGTTGTCTGTTATGAAAACTATACAGTGGTGCACAATCGTGCCCCGCGCATGCGCGACCATGCGAGGAGAGGTACCCCCTCTACGCGGCTTCTCCTAGCGCTGCTGGCCTGTTTAGTGATTCGACTTTACTGCGTTATGATTCACGTTTAGACGCGCTGACTTGCGCCTTGTGCGGCCTTATGCATTTAGACACGCTGAGACTCGCAAAGATTCGGGCGTGACTGTGTCGTTATGTTACATTATCCTAACGACTTCAACCGATTTTTATCTTATTCGCCTGATTCGTGAAATAGGAATGTTATCTATACAACGTAGCCCTTATTTGACGCGATTTTATATCGATTGCAAACGTTACAGAACGATTAAAAATCATGACTCGAGAATGAATAGCCCCTCGAGCTAGAGAGAGAGAGAGAGAGAAAGGGGGGGGGGGGGAGACTTTATAATGAAATCGCGTTTAATGAACATCAATGACCGAACATCAAGGTGTCGATAGCATCGTTGACGGGCTCTGTCGTTGAATTTCGAGTGTGCGGCTTAAGATCTCTCGAGAGGGCGAAGTTCCGAACTATACAAAGGATTTCTCCCATCCACAGGGATATATCCATCCTAAATGGGCTTTCCTGCCGACTGGTCCTTTCTTATCGCAGACAATTAATAATAGGCCCGTTCTTGTTACCACCATTCGAACCTTCGAGCATCTCCGAATGTGAATCCAACGAAATCCTCGAAATTTATCGTCCCTTCTAACTGTTCGAACCATTCCGATGTACGAGTGTTCGGCGATATGGTATCTTGGACAGCAGTAAAATGTCTTGGAACCTAACAAACTTGTGAAATTTTTTGTCAATAGTGCATTCTAAAACATTAAGTACAGTTTCGCTGCAATTTAATGGACACCGTTCCTTCAAATTTTATTTTATAAGATTATCAAATATGTACAAAAGTATAAAATTTCGATAATACTGTATATTGTATTTTTTGTCAATTATTTTTTTTTTGTTGCTTAACCGGTTTAATCTTTATTTTTTAAATTTCGTAAAAATAAAGTAAAATTAATAAAACTACTAGTACTAAAAGTAACGATTTACCTTAAATTTACAATAATTAAGCAATATGATCGAGAGATTGGTAATTACTTATTTATTAATATAAAATATTGTCTGATTTTATATTTTGCTAAAGCATGATAAATTTTTTCAAGTTCTCTATCGAGAGATTATTTTCTTCTAACGATAAGATTTCACGATTTTTTTAACGATTTCTCCAAATTTCCCTTGAGAATGGTTATCTAACAAGAGCAAGATGTATATTGAACAATTTAATGTTTTTCTACAGTTTGTCAAAATTTTTGAATTTTTTATTTAATATATTTATGTTATTATATTATATGTAACATATTACAAATCATTCTTTATATTTTTATTTAAAGTATAACATTTATTTAAAAATTTCTAACTAAAAGCAAATATAATGGTTCTAAAGGAGTTTTATATAACATGACTCCTCGTTTTCCAGCTATTTTAAATCCAACTTTTGCAATTTACGATTTTGCATTTTTTACGAGAGAACCGTACGTTTTTTTGGAATCCGATAATGTTCCCTTCGAGAATAGTTTAAGACTTTTACCCTAACGTTTCGACTAAGTTTGATTTCCAAACTTTGAAGTATCCCCCCCCCCCCCACCCCTCCTCCGAACAATACCGCGATACTCTTTCGCTCTAGTATAAATGATTCTCGTTTTCCCTTTTATGTGAAATAAACTGGCCACTAAATTTAAATGGTATCCATCCTGCTATCGACTCAATCGATCGCCAGCGATGGTAAGGCGATTGTACCTTTTTTCACCAATAATCTTATTCTACAGAACTCGACTGTCACATATCTCAGAAAATATTTTAGATTTTTTAAATTTTGATAATGCACGATAAACTTTCGTATAAATATGAACATTTTATTTTGTGAATTAATGATCTGAAATGTAGACGTAACAAGGAATCTTATAAACAAGTTAAAAAAAAAGTAGATATTTTTAATTAATTTTGAATTATTCCATTATTATCCTACCTATAACTTATATATAATTTAGAATTACTTATTTAACGAGACAATTAGTACGCTTCGATTAAGCATTACGCCGTTTCAGTCTTAATTCCTTAGTAGAATTGCTGCGACGTCTTTATTAACGTGTTTCTCCGCAATATTCTCGCTTTTGTGTGGACTATTTTTATTTTCATCTCTCCTCGTAAGATTCTTATCCTTTTCCGCCTTTTCTCGCAGCGCCTTTGTTTGCCGTCTTCTTTACATAATTTTTTTTTTCTTTACTAAAATTTAATTTTCTTCTGCTTTGTGTTCTTATTCGTCTGTGCTAACAATATCTCACAATTGAAAAATATCAGGAAATCTTCTTCCTCATTAAACAGTATTTGTGTTTTAACTCGAGTATTTTCATATTTTCGCTAATAGAATTCTATCTTTCAAGGCATCTCTGTAGATATGTTAAGGTATATATCTTATATTTACCACTGAACAAATAATATATCCTTATAGGTATTTTGTGCTTATATTCTCTTGGTCCGGGAGAAAGGTAGAGTTTATTGAGGATTGATATATGTTTGTGATTCAGTCTGCACTGTGCAATGGTGTCGCGTTATTTGCACACATATAATTATTCAGATTTGAAGTAATGGAATTTGGAACTGGAATTACTTTGCGAGCATACAATTTTACTTCGTGATATTTGCGCGTTAAATTCATAAAGTTAGAATGCAAATTAAATTCTAAAAATCATCAACGTAATATGAGTGTTAGGAATGTTTGTATACTGACTAGCTCCCATTTAACATCGTGTTCATTTGAGCTTCAAGAGCATTACTATTAAATCGCAAACGAAATGTGACGCATGAGAGAGGTATAAATCAACAAAATATTGCTATTGGAGCATAATGTACTTATCCGGGATGTAACGCATATTGCACTTTACGCGTTAACCATAAGTTACTTCTCGATATACGTATATAATTTTTCTGCGACGAGGACACGGCTTTTTAGAAAAGAGATTCTACCTTGGAACAAGTTTCGCGGAGTTCTTTTTGAAAGGGTGCCGAGTATAATAAATTTACCGGGCCAGTTATTTAGAGCGATCGATGTAGAAAGTGCCGACGTGCTAGTTCCCCACGACGCGGAAGATATGTCTTGCTGCTCTTTCGCCTGTACGCTTTGAAAAATGGAAGTCTTCGCAGCGATTGTCGCTGTTTGCTCTACGGGCAAGCGTTTTCATTTTGATGTTAGCAGATTGTTCTCATATGTAAAATGCATGCTACGTTTTGCGACTGAATTCTACGTACACCTATACAACATGAATTAATAACAAAATTAATTCATAAGAATTACAAGCTACACAAAATTCCTAGTTTTAAAATTATATATTATAATTGTTAAAATATTTATAAATTACATATGTATATGTATAGGTATGTATACATATAGAAATTATGCACACGTTAAGTAGTAATTTATAGGTCAATATTTCACACTATAAGCTATTAGCTATATACAGAATTACCCGATATTTATTTATGAAACGGATCGATTGAGAGAAATTGAAAAACAACAATTGAGTTTTTGTTTTAATTATAAAGTGGGGAAAATTAATAATGCATCTCCTTTACCGTCAAATTACTACATCGTATAATCCACATTTACACATTGTTACACGTAAAAATTGATTAATATACACAGCACAAGTAAATAATTCTCAATGCTTTTGTTAATCTATGTAATAATATCAAAATACCCAATACATAACAATAACGTGAAATTGCTTAATTATGGACATTCCATTGTCGATTAAAGTATTTTAAACATTATAAACCGCTCACTGATTAAATCATATGAATAGGTGTTTATAAATCTTATAAATACATGTTTATACGCGCACGCTGTGATCGTTAATTACATTCCTGCGTTACATGCTATATCATTAGATTACATACACGCTATCCGGTTGTTAATTAAGTGATTTGCGCTTTGTATGGCATCGGTTTGATCAGCGCTGTACAATAGTACCAAAAGAGGGCAAGCATTAATTTGTTTACATAAGGTCGGTCGCATCTGCACGTAGTCGCTAGTAGCTAAAGATCTTCTTGTTCAAAGTCGTTACGTCAGAGACCGAGTGGGCCGCGCATTATCGTATAAAGTACGAGGAAGCCAATTGTGTTCATGCGGATTTTCTCTCTATAATTAAAACGCATTTCTATCGCAGCGAAACTCTCTCAAACAGTCACTTAGTGTTGCAGCAAAATCTTTAATAACCGTTTTGATATTTTGCTTTATTTGAGCGCTGTGGTTCTCCGAAGTTTATCTAAAATAATTATATTTGCGGTGCATAGATAAATTACAATTGTTTACGTATCGTGGCTGAATTAACATGCATAGTTAATAAATTATTTCTGTAAATCCGTCCGCCATGTTAACGAACGGATATGCGCTAACAACGCGTTTTGTGTTTCGGCGAGTTGTGACGTTGCGCACGTCCGGTCATCCTATATTTCTCCCCTCGAGTTAAATGCAAACAAACCGACTCCCATTTTTCCACGGAGAAATAACACTCCCTTCGCTTGGCTGTGTCTCCCGCGTTGCTCAATGGCATCGATTAATCGCACGGCCTTGCCACGCGCACGTGTTTGCAATTTTTGCAACTAATGTAGTAAACACTGCAAACAAAATTCATCGCTCCTAGTGCGACCATTAACGATTCGTCGTGCTGTTTTATTATCGAAGCGTTGACCGCTGTAATGGCTCCTATTTATTCCTTTGAATATATGTCTCCAACAAAAATGAGCTTTATTCGATATTCCGTACTTTACGCGTTTTAAAATCTAATCACACCGTTTCTCGCGCTTGTTTATGCAAGTTTAAAAGAATCATGCGTCAGCGCGATAAATGCAGGCCCAGCTTCGTTGTGACGGGAAGAAGCTGTGTTTCTCTCGAGAAACGAATTCTCCGAGCCAATCTTTGCTACGGATCGAAAATACGCTAGAGCCGCTTGTTCGCGCGAACAGAAATTTCCTGATTCCACCGGCATGAACACGGTTGAAGAACGTAAGCTCCTTGGGATTCTTCTTGAATTTCGTGCTACACCAGCTCGTAGATAGATTTTAATGGGCTTGGTACGCCGGGCACGTAGTCACTTTGCGCCGTTGGTAGGTATACCCTGGGCGGGCTGGCGCGTGTAACACATCCCTTGTATGCCCGTGAGTATACCCACGTGTGATGTACAGGCGCACGTATACAAACACTTAGCCATTACTTGGCCGAACATGCTGGTGCCGTCCGACGAACCCCATGATCAATCTATGAGCATCGCGGGTGGCGGGCCACAAGCGGATGCATCGTAATTTCGTCATTTCGACATTTGAAGAAACGAAAAAGCTTTCAATTCAAGTTTGTCGAGTGAAACGTTTATACGAAGTCATTTCTTTCATTTTTTGACGTCAAATATCGCACAATAAACGATGAAAGTGTAATATAAAAATAAAATATTGTGGATTATTCTTCCGAGTACAGAGCACAAATTGTTGCGGCAAACTGCTCGCTCGAACGCGTGCGAATGTATGAACGTCATGAATGTCGAGATGATTTACAATGTTCGGGGTCCTTTTGTGGAAACAGCGCGGCAAATCTTTCTACATTAGCTGTTTTCTTGCAGAATCAATCTTTCCTCTTCATCTCATCATTCGTGTAGTGATGCCGCCGATACGAGAAATTTCTCGTCAAGACGAGACGAGACGAGAAAAATCTCGTCTCGAGACATATCGAGACGAGACGAGAATCTCGTCGAGATTTTCGATATATCTTAATCAAAAATCTTTTTCTCTTCATCACCGAATTGTGGACTATTAAGAGTGAAGCATAACTCGTCGTAAACAAACTTTCGCTGTTTTATAGAAAGAAGGTAAATGAGGTACACGTAATACTCAAGGAAGCATACACAACTCAAGGAATAACTCAAAACACAAGTAATTTCTAATACAGTCGTTTATTTTAAACTGTTATTTATTATAAATACTACACCAATATCAGAATTTCATAAGGCAATTTCTCTTATGGCTTTCTTGGCTTCAGATTTTTCTGAATTTGCAACTCTGAACTGCACGACTTCCAACCATTGAGACAAAGCAGACTTCTCGCTGATTCATTATTTAAGCGGTTCCTGTGCTTGCGAATGATGAGTCCAGCCTTCGAAAACAGTCGTTCCGCAGGAACACTCGTAGCGGGAATGCTCAAAAAATCTCGAGCCATTTTGGCGATATTTGGAAACAGGGCCGAACTTTTACTCCATCACTCTAGAATGTCTTCGTGTTTGTACGCACGTTTTTCTTTCGAATACCGCTCGAATTCGTCCCTCCACTCGGTACAGCTGCTCGAACGGACAATATTCGAAATCGACTCGTACAACGAGTACAGATCAAAAGACCCTTCGTCTGACTCTTGCAGCGACGACTTAGCCTGCGACGCTGTCGACTCTGCAACAGTACAGGTGGGGCAGTAATATTGTTTAAAAATACTTTCAAACGTTGCCACCGAGTCCTTTAATAGAGCTTGACCCCACGTGGTAAAGGAAAAGGTTTCCACTTTATGGCGTGGATCCAAAATGAGAACCACACCGTAAATCCAATTAGTTTTACGGTAATGTCGTAACATTTTGTCTCGTCCCGTTTGAAAAGCCAGCAACAACTGTTCGTCAATTCGGTTTCGGTCCGGTTTCTCGTCCAGCATATGCGTGATCTCTTCGATTTTGTCGATTAACATGTTGAAACCGACGATGACCAGGGGCAACGTTACGTATGTCTGACCTCCGAGAACCGTCGATAAGTATTCGAATGGCTTTAAGAACGAGCATACTGTCTCTAGGATGTCCCATTCTTCTGGAGTAACCAACATGTCGTGAAGCTCCTCATGGCTGTGAATAAGTGCATTGAGAGCCGGTTTCAAGGTTAAAGCTGTGCGAAGCGTCTTGTACGTAGAATTCCAACGAGTGGAAATGTCGATAGTGGTCGTCAACTTCTTGGTACCTAGAGCCTCACAAAAGCTTGCACACTTATTGGCCCACTGCACAGATCTCTTGATCTTTAAGAAGAGTTTTCGTATTTTGTTGATGACGTTGCCTTTATCACATTGCTCCAGGTCGAACCGTAGAATTTCTTCGTCAGTATCATCATCGTCAAACAATTCGGGATCCGTAGACATTGGATTTAGAACGCGCAATATATCCTGTACGCCCAGATTGAGAATGTGTGCGAAGCAGCGGAAATGACAGTTCACAGAATCGAACGCTATGCCTTGTTCCGACAAAAGATCCGAAAGTTCTGCCATGAACGTGGTATTCGCCGCCGCGATATCCATCGTGATGCCTTGTATTTTCGATTTTATCTCGAACTGGTCCAAAACATCGAGTACAAGGTTGGCAATATCTCTGCCGGTATGGCGCCCATTAGATGGCAGAAAATCAAGCGGTAGGGACTGGAGTTTCCATTCCTCGTCGATAAAATGCACTGTAATCCCGTAATATGAGCGGTTCGCGATTGATGTCCATCCGTCAATTGTCAGAGAAAATTTTGAGGACACTTCTGCGAGTGTTTTGAAAACAGCTGTCCTCATTGCGTTGAAGTGTTCCAGCACCTTATCCCGCATACTTGTTCTCTTCGGATATGTTTTCTTATCGTTCAAAAACAAAAAAAAATCCTGAGTCTCCTTATCGTCGAAGAACGAGAACGGTAAGCACTTGACCGCGAGCCATTCAACTATACGTTGATCGAATGTTCGATTTTGTAGCTTTGCGTTCGACGATTTTTTCGATGTAGGATTGATGATTTGTTTTGCTAATGGTTCGTTAGGATGGACTCTTTGCAAATGCTTTATCAGGCCCGAATATTCGAGTCTTTCATCTTAACCACGCAGACAATGCCTTTCTTTAAACATAGTAAGCACTTGCCTAGTTTATTTGTAGTACCCAATATTTTGAAAACGTCGTTGTATTTATTACTGGATTTATTGCGATGTGCACTTGCATCCGAAGAAGGTCCAGGTAAATTAATATTCTCCGTCTCTTCAGAACCGATCGGACTTTTGGTGTGTTCGACGCAAATACTCGTAGTGTCACTTTCACTTTTGTCAGAACTTATAGAACGGACGTTTTGTTTTTTACGTTTCTTAGTCTTTCCAGTAGAAGGTTCTTCTACGTTGACACGCTTCATTGTTAATTTTCTTCTATAAGTAAATATAAATAGTGCTTGTGATAATCCGACGCTGGGTATAATACAAGATATACTCAATTTCTTTTTTTAAATTTGTTATTGCATATAGTAGAAACGGAGTATAAAGTAGGGTTGTTTGACAATTTTAAAGATTCGAAGTTCGAAAGAATTCAAAACTTTAAAGGTTCGGAGTTAATCTTCAAAGTTTCGAATTCTAATTCAAAATTCGAATCTTCGAAATAATTGTCAAAGTAACAGCCTTAATATAAAGAGCAATATAAGAAAGCTTACACCAGAGAATCAATTTCGTTTTCACGTATCTACTAGTTTCTTTGGATCGTGTGTCAATTCTGTAAGTTGCTACGCCATTTAGAGGCTCTCTAGTCAAGCTAGGTTTACACCGCCCTCGACGTGCGGCGAGTAACCAACGAACTATTCACCGGCGCTCGCCGTGCAAGTCGTTACCGATTTACGTCTGCGGCCAATCGAGTCACTTCGTCGTTCGCTTCCTCGAAACTCGCCCCCATATTATATAAGCAGTAAATATGTTTAGATTAGGCAATTTTCTCATTTATTAACGGAAATGGGGACGGCGATATGACAAGCTCAGCGCAGAGGGCAGCACCGAGATTGGAGACGTTTACGTTAACAGGAGTCACGGTGAATTACGGATTCGAGTATTTATTTTGACTATTTACCCCAAAAATCGCCTGTAGTTCTTTGAAAACAATGCTGCTGATCACGAATATCGCAGTTAAAGTGCGATTATCTTATTATTTTGGCCGTAAATACGAGATTTAGTGATATTCGTAAATTTGGTTTTACGTCTCGAAAAATTGATATTTTTTCATGAACTTTGTCTTGTTGTATTCCTTAAGTTGTTAGAATTGGAGCTACAGAGCCGGATTTTGCAAGTTGGCTCTTAAAATTTATAATAAATACAATTAAGAATTCGGAGGTAGCTACATCTGAACCGCGGCGAGCTGTACTTTGATGAATTTGAGTGGAGAAATTTAAAGAATAGCCCAGTGATTGTGTGAATTGATACAAAAATTAACATTCCGAAATATTCTGTTTATGTATACAGCTCTTCTCGTAATAACGGTATGCC
>JASTWQ010000865.1:0-62090 GCA_035220615.1 Leptothorax acervorum
ATCCGTTCTGAGGCCGCGCATTTTAAGACTTTACTTTGTCCCGTCGCGGATAAAAGTTGGGCGTCGAGTTGGAAATTCGATTTATTAATCTGGCCGCCGCGAAACGACCGCGAAATCGATTGAGAACGCCACCGCGGAAATTGGAACGGCCGTCGGCCGAAGAGGAAGAAGAAGGGGAAAAAAAAAAAAAAAAGAGAGAGAGAGAGAGGAACCTTCCTCTATCGCGACTTTATTCCACCTAACTTTGCCCTGTCGGTCTACGACTCCCTGAATACAGCCGGCTAATTAACGGCGCTTCCTTAGCGCGGCGAACTGGGAGTAGCCAATTTCATTTTCGTTTCTCCCTCGGTTTTATTTTTCCCTCTCGGTTAAGCGGTCTCGCTCCCGTAATTCAGGGTTACCGCGCGAATGTCTCTGCTGTATCCGGGTGGCCACCCCTCTCCCCCACGCTGCACCTCCTCGGCAGAGAAAGTTCATGCACTTTTCAATTTTGTCGAGCCTGGACTTAGGTTTCGCAAAAGGATCTCAGCCCCTTTTTACCATTTTGAGGGAAGACCTCCCTCGAGAGGCTATTTCTGTTACGTTGTGCTTTCTGCGAAACGATTAATTTGCTGGGCACATGGAAACAGGTATACACGTGCCTACAGTACGTGACGTAAGAGAGAGTCGTCAATTTTCGTAAATTTCGCTATTCATTGTCGGGGCTTTTTATAAGTCCCTGTGTGATCGCTAATACCGCAATTTGTTCGCTGTACCGGATTCGCGAATTGAATGGAGGCGATTCCATCTCTTGATTTGATTCAATTATATTCGGTGAGACGTGGCGCGCGGATGGACCAGCGTTCATTAACAACAAATACGACCCTTCAATTGTACATTAATCAAACATGTATCGCCTGGCGTATTGTATTACTCCTCGACGTTCCTGAATTATTCTTCAATTAGCCCGAGGGTATTAATTCCCGAAATGAAGACCGTCCGGGCGTTTTACAAATGCCGCAAAATCTCAAGTGTCAAGCGGGATTCGCGCAAAAACGGTAATTTTCCGGCTTTGTCAGTGTTGGCTGCGGGCATTTCCAAACTTTGTCAATGTTGTCGTCTAACCGATCGTGTCCGTTGAGCCGAAGCGACGGTTTTGCGCGGCGCGGGAAAAACGCGGGCCTGCAGTTTAACGAGCTGGTTGAATTGATGTATTCTTTCGGCTCGGTTTTAATCAATCGGAGTGATGTTTTAATCGAGTGACAGGTAAATCATGGGCGAAGCGTTGGCGAGAGGGGGGAAAGAGAAAGATAGAGAGAGATCGAGAGCGGGCGAGGAGGCGCGAAAAAGCGAAAGAGAGGCGGAGAATAGAGGAAGTGGCCTGGCGCCCGTGTAGGCGAGTACCTCGCGCGAGTCTGACGGCCGTGGAGAGTATCAGGTTTTCCTCGTTAAAGGTCGTAAATAATGGCGATGGCGACGATAACGAGGCAATTTACCGGCACGCTCTTGCGCACGTTTTGGCTTCGACGTTCGTCCCCGGCGCGATTTGAATCTTTCGCGAGTTTGCGATCTTTACGCGTGGCACACTCGCGCGCGCGAGCGGATAGCGCGCCGCGCGCTGCATGGTGGATGAAGGACCTCGATCGATCGGCGAGTGAATTATAATAGCGGGACACAACGTTACCGTTATTTTATCGCCCTCGCGAGACTGCGGAAATCAGAATAAAAATCCAATCGCTGCGTTTCCCAATTTTTTCAACAAATATGTACCTACTGGTGTAAGAGACGTGAAATTAAAAATTTTTCTCTCTTCTTAGGATCACGAAAAGTGTTATAACGAGAGACAGCCGGGTTTTGATCAGCAGAAATGAAATTTTGCCTCATATTGCTCCTCGATGATTTCAACGCGAGATAAAATATCGGAAATTTTCGGTTTTATAGGGCTGCGAAGGTGCTGCAGTAAAATTTCTAGCGGCGAGCTTGAATTTTATATTAAGCGTTTTCGTAAATCCTTAAGATCGCAAGCAGACAAGGCGATTAGATATGAATTATTCCGGGCGTTCGACCCGGATTTGGACGGTCTTTTCGAAACGGGAAGACCTCAATTTTCCGGCTTCGATTATTCGAGTGTATGTGAATTTGTGGGCTTATAACAAATGTAACCGCCGCGCCGCAAGGCCATATGGTCATAGTATACAGGTATTTCGCTCGCTAATGGTTTGCCCGCTCGTTTATACTCCTTGGAGCGTAGCACCAAATTTCTCAGAAAGTGTAGAACAGATATGAACAATTTAAGTTTTAAAATGATTGAAGGTGTTAAGGAAAGAATTCCAGGTGTTAACGCATTGGAGAAATTCATGCAATATTAAATACTGCGAACTTGTACTTTCTTAAGTAGACTAGAAGCGCCATGTTTTAATGAAAAATTGATCCTCTCATTAATATGTCTATTGCCGAAATTAATTTAAGAGCAAAAAATGTAGGGTTTTTGCTCAAATATATGCGAGGAAATATTTAAAAAAGATGAAAGAAAAACACGTGAAAAAGTATGGATCGCGAAATGACCGATTAACTCTGTATTAACTCTGTATTAACTCTGAAGCATGGTAGCACAAAAACATGCTGTAACTATAAATATGCTGTAGCAACACGATAACTCCCCAGCAAATCCATAGAGAACGTCTATAAAAGAGATAAAAAATACATTTTTTTCGCGTTTCTTTATAAGGAATATTCTTTGTGCGATATTAGTTATTAATTCTTTTTTGCGCGTGCAAAATCTGCGTCTCGGAGAATCGATGGATTCATCTGACTGTGCACACCGAAAGAATTAGTTCGATCTATCGCCAGGTTTTACGGGTTTTAGCCCTGCCGTGCGCCAGGCAAGCGATCGGTGCGTTTTTCAGACGCTACGTCTCCGAGATTCCAGGGTCACGCCCTATCGTTACTCGCGCCTCGCCGCGATTGAACAACCCCGTCGAATCCAATCTATATACTGTGACCGTACAGAGGTGTGATGTTCCCCCGCACGTTTGTAATCTGTGTCCCCGACACGGTTGCCACTCGCGTTTTTACCACAAAACCGAGAAAGGATAACACTAAGTGTGAAATATTCCTAACCCTATCGTACCCTTACTGATTCCTCTTTCCTCTTTCTGTTTCAGGTCGCCCTATTTCCGCCGGATCCAGGATCACCGCAATACCAAGTACCTCGGACCTCGTTTAGGACTGCAGCTGTGCACCGCTGACGATGTGCCCCTCCGGACCGTTGCTGGACTGCCTCAGGATCTACCCGTACGGACGTCTGGTCGCGACGACAGGTAAGTATCTCAGGATCTCAGGTAAGTATGTCAGATCGGGTAAGTTGATCACACACGAGTAAATTCAAGTAATTGTGTCTTTCTTTAAACTGGTAAAATATTATTTATTTTACTTGCTTTCAGATAATACAAAAGTTTCGTACTCGAATGTGTCTCAATGATTTTACGCGTCTACCGCGGGATGTTCCACGCCGAGTAATCGTAAGTGTATTTCGCAGAGTATGACTAGCTATCGGATAAGACTCTAAATTTTTCCCGACTCCGCTAGAGATCGACTGTTCTACTCGGCGTTCGACGAACAAATCCTCGAACCTTGGGCTCCGCTCCGGCTCCCGACTTCGGAGCTGGCTCCCCTCTCTCGCATGGGTACGCCCCTCCGCATTCACCTGCCGCGTGACAATCATTCGTTCGCATATGGCGTACATCACTTCCGCGTTCCTACGTGTTTGTTCGTCGGACCCTCACCGCTGCGAGTCGATCGGCCTATCGTCGAGTTTTTCCTGTACTCGTTTCGACAAACAACTTTCCCCAAACATGTGTTATCGCATACCTTCTCAATCCTTCTACGCAGCGTTCTATTTCCTGACCTTTTGAATTAATATCACATTAATTGATTCACCCATATTAACATTGGAAATACAACACTGCGTTTACATGACATGATCGCCGGGCATCTCAGTCGCACGCGTCCACACCTGCTCGCACCCCCACGTGGTATTGCTTGATCGTGTCACCGATAGTTTTTTGCGTTAAGGATCGATTCGATCGATCACTTTGACCGGTGGTCTCACCCTGCTCACGTTGCACCGCGATCGGACCGCGCTTACGTGGTGTTCCGCACACCATGGATCGCCTATTCGCCTATTGCTTCGGTCGATCGGGTCGATTCACCCGGTATATATTTGTGCGACGTTATTAAGTCCTATTTAAGTCGAAATTATTCTTCCCGAATCGCCAGATGCTCGTATTCGCATACCACCCGTTACGTGGTTCCCATATCTCACATTGCGCACTTTCGCGTGGGTTTCGTACCACTTGGTATGTATCCGACGCGATCGACGATATCATTCTGGCGGAAACACAGCCGCACAAACGCCAGTCGCTTATTTCGCGAGGCGAGTTGCGTGGGTGACGTCTGCCTCCGGCAGCCTTGCCGTTGTGGAACGGAAAGCGAAAAACGAAAAGAGGAAGTAAGAGAGAGACAGAGAGAGAGAGAGAGAGAGAGAGAGAGAGAGAGAGAGAGAGAGAGAGAGAGAAGAGAGAGGGGGGTAGAAAGAGAAAGGGAGGGAGGGAGGGAAAGAGAATTCGCTTCGCACACCAAGCAGCCTCTTCAGGCAGCTCTCGCTCGTGCCCTACTCGTTCTCATATGTGAGGAAGGACAAGCAGGAGCAAAGGGTGGCGTGTGTGAGATGTGGTGGGTGCCGAAGGCAGCCGCGAGGATATAGAGCACGAGCCGGCGCGCGCGGCGGCGGCGGCCGGAGAAAAGATGCTGCGCGTGTACGAGGAAGAAGCAGGATGGAAGGCTCCCAATGTGGGGGTGGCAGAAGCGGCAAAAGGGGTGGCAGGAGAAGGTAAGCGAGGGAGAGAAAAAAGAGAGAGGAGAGAGAGAGAGAGAGAGAGAGAGGAGAGAGAGAGAGAGAGAGAGAGAGAGAGAGAGAGAGAGAGAGAGAGAGAGAAAGGGAGAGGAAAGCCGGAACGACCCGGGGGTTGCCGTAGTGCTATCGACCGGGCCGCTGGTCGGAATCAAACCAGGCGTCGGCGCCGTGGCTGTCCCGGCTTCCTCGAGTGCCGGGACCATTCTCCACTTAACCACCTCGATCACCACCACCACCGCCGCCGCCGCCGCCGCCGCCGCCGCCACCACCACCATCACCACCACCAGTTTTATTTACTTCAATATCCTCAACTGTATACCATTCAAATAAATTCTAGTAATAATTTCCTCATATGAAAATTGTACTACAGTTAAACGAATTGTAATGGAAGAACCCCACTATTGAGAATTTAAAAGAAGCATTTTATAGCTCACAGTTTAATAAATAGGATAGATAGTTTAACAAATGGGAAATCCACTCTTTGCCATAAACGTGGACAGAAAAAAATATGAAAAATATGAAACTTTCTTACCCGTCAATGTCACTAAATTATTAAAACACTTGTTTTAATTAAGACTACATTCCAGATAGCATAACTGATCTTTATGAATTTATAAAGATCAGTTGTGCTATCTGGGATTATTATACATGCATTAAAAGTAAATAACAAATGTCTAAAATATATACCACATCTGTTATTGACATATTTTCATAACAAAAAGTCATTCGAGTCCTTATTACTGCTCGATGGAAACCGCGGGAAAGTGGTGGTATATATATACAATTACAATACAATATTTATTTATAATTAGATAAAATATCTTACAATTAGATATTTTATTTAATTGTAAATAAATATGTGTATTATATTAAGTAAATAAGTTGTTAGGAGCCACGTAATAAATATATTTTGGATCCAAAGATTTCTTGTTACTGTACGAAATAAGAGTTATCATTTTCCTGACAAGAAAGCTTTTATTGACTATCGCTTATTGCTCATTACTCATAATCTTCATTGAGAAACTACGGTCGTAAAATATGTCAGAATTTTTTATATTATTTACTTTCCATTGCTCTTGTATGAGGCAAAAGCTCTATTTCACATTTTATATTGTTAATTGCATAGATATGGCAATACATAGATATACATCGGATCAGATAACAATTTTTTATTGTTTCTGCAATTGCACACAATCGCGATGTTTAAAATTATATTTAACCATTAAAAAGTTTTGAGCAAATCTACCTGTAGGACCTGAATTATTGTCGCGCCGACTCCAATAAATAGAATACGAGGGAGGGCAAACCGCGGTCCGATCTCCGTGACCATATCTTTTTTACCAGCAAATGAGCCTTTATTAATAAAGTTATATATTAATTGTTCTACAAATTTTAGGGTCTAAAACGGGATTTAATAAACAGTAAGATTGCGGTGCAAAGTAAAAAATGCAAACAATTTTGATCACCGGACGATACGATGATTTACGAGCGTACCAAAAGCAAGACGACGTAGACGAAGTACGAAATGAATAACGCGATGTGTGAGTAGAGAACTGATTCGTGCGAGTAACTGTCATTTTTACGAGGTATTTTTACGACGACCACAAGTGTGCTATCGCGGCACAAATTGCCGGTGAATTAAGTAAACGACGAAATCTTCTAAATGTCCACGGTGACAAGGGAGCCGAAAAGTTTCAAGTTGTCCAAGTTAAAGAAAATTTTGAAGAGTAAAGCCTATTACACAATGCAAAGGAACAGGGAACAGGAAACAGAAATAGGAATACATAGTCGTATCCTTTTTTAATTCAGTGTATTGAAAAAGGATGCGACTATGTTATTCCCACAGTATAACTAGTATGCTAACTCCGTCAATTGTTCTGGTATCTTGGGCGCGACCAATCAGAGGATTTTTGTATGTGTGATAATGTATGGTAGTGCAACATGTTGATACGCCGTTTTGCCCATCCATAATAATGGCGGCGAATCGGGAACCGATAGATCAAAGGTATCGACAGAGAGTCGGCATACTGGTTATACTGTGGTTATTCCATCTATATATATAAAGACAAATGTCCTGACTGACTGACTCACTCACTCATCAACGCCCAGCCCAAACCCCTGTACCTAGAAACATGAAATTCGGGGAGTGTATTCCTCTCATGACGTAAGCGCCCACTAAAAAGGGATTTTTAAAAATTCAATCCCTAAAGGAATAAAAAGGGGTAAAACGTATTTTCACGGATTCGTCAATATTTCTTAGGCCCAATGAGATATCGACTTGGTTTTTCCTTACAAAGGTCACCCATACAAATGCTTAAAAACATATTTCAGGATTTTGCCCTAATCAACCTCTAAAGGCGCAAATCTAGATTCAGGGGTAAATTATAGAACCCTTTGTATCTCTTGTAAATTGATTCCTATGTATTTTTCTTTCAATTCTTATACTCGGCCCAACAATTACTTTTAAAAAAATAACTTTTGCTTCCGTATTCCACAACGAATTTATTAACAAAAATAATTTCAAGGGTTGTAGGGGAGAGTGGAAGAATTGCGAACATCTAAGAAAAAAGTTAAATAAAGCCGACGATTATTTATCAATTATAGAAGTCTATTTCAAGTAATACTCCAGTTATTTGGCTTTAAATTACAATAATATCTATAAATTTTTAACATGAACAATTTTAAACAAAAAGCAAAACTTTGCCATTCGGAGTTACCCGCCGCACGCGGGGCAATGCCGAATCGTAGCTGGGGTAATTACGAACGGGTTTTGCTTATTGTTTAAAATTATAATTTATGTTGATAATTTGCCTTGAAAGAATCCAAGTAATATCTTTACCTTGAAAAAATCAAAGTAATCAAGAGACACGGTAGTGCCTCGCGCCAAGTACGCGCAAAGCGAGACCGCCGTGGCTCTATTAACGCGACGCAACGAGTTGCGAGTACCCAAGATTTTGATATCTCGACAACTAGCGAACGGATTAAGTTTCGACTAGGCTTAATGGATAGCTTGGACCAAATTCGTATAATAAAAGTGTTTTTATGTTTCCGCTACATGCCCTACAAGCGGAAATATTGCGATGCAAAACTCGAAGCTGAAAATTCACAATTAAGAAACGTCGTTCTCCGTTTGCTGTGTTCGCCACCGTGGCCCCCTTCGCATCCACCCTCCCAACCTTGTACAGAGTGGACCTCGCTTTAACTTCCCACACAGCACAAAACTAAACAGAAATGTTTCAGAAACGTTTCAAAGTTTCCAAAAGTTACTAAGTTACACTAAAACGTCGCTGGTACATCCAAAAAACATAACATAGAAACGTAAAATTTGAAACGGTTATGCGATGTTTATGGAAACAACGCATAAACGTTTCAAATGTTACGTTTCTATGTTATGTTTTTTAGATGTATCAATGACGTTTTAGTGTTACTTATTGTTAGAATATTTTCGCTCGAGTCCCACCGGAGGTACCGACGGCGAAAGCAACACGCCGCTGTCGGACTTAGTCTCTCCAGCGAGGGGCCAGAGGTACCGACGGCAAAGCAACACGCCGCTCGCGGACTTAATTTCCCCGGTGGTGTTCGGAGGTACCGACGTCGTTATAGCGCGTTCCGCGAGAAATAACGAGTACCGGCGTACCGCGATGTTGATGTGAAGTTAACACCGCCATTTTGTAAAAAAATAAAAATATAAATTGTGCTGTGTTGTGCTAGGTTTGTGCTACATTGTGCCGCAAAAATTAATTACATATCTCAAAAAACAAAGCGTTAGATCACAAAAATCATTTTTTTTGCCAGCACCGCCATTTTGTTTTATCGATAAAATAAAAATTGTGCTGAATACAGTATTAGCTACTGTACATTGTGCCGCAAGAATTATAATTGTAGTCCTTTCCGTTTCGGAGAAAAAAATTAAAATATCAATTTTTTAAATACAAATCTTAAAAGTCGTATAACTTTTGAATTATGACAGATAATCCAATTTCTCCACTTGTGCTGACTTGTGCTAATCAAGACGAATAAAAACCATGCAAGAAAAGTCTCTCTATCTTCGAAGGTTAGCTAAAGATTATTCGAAAAGGGTGGCGATGATAAGAAAATTTAACTTTTTCGAATTTTCTCCAGTTGTGCCGGATTGTGCTAGTCAAGCACGACAACTTTTCCTTATGGCAAAGTGACGTCAAATCATTAGAATTTACCGTGCAGCCAAAATGAAAATGCCAACTTTGCACATGCAAGACTTCATAGCCTTATAACTTTTGAATTACGACAGATAATCCAATTTCTCCACTTGTGCTGACTTGTGCTAATCAAGACGAATAAAAACCATGCAAGATAAGTCTCTCTACCCTCGAAGGTTAGCTAAAGATCATTCGAAAAGGGTGGCGATGATAAGAAAATTTAACTTTTTTGAATTTTCTCCACTTGTGCCGGATTGTGCTAGTCGAGCGCGACAACTTTTCCTTATGGCAAAGTGACGTCAGATCATTAGAATTCACCGTTCAGCCAAAATAAAAATGCCAACTTTGCACATGCAAGACTTCATAGCCTTATAACTTTTGAATTACGACAGATAATCAAATTTCTCCACTTGTGCTGACTTGCGCTAATCAAGACGAATAAAAACCATGCAATATAAGTTTCTCTACCCTCGAAGGTTAGCTAAAGATCATTCGAAAAGGGTGGCGATGATAAGAAAATTTAACTTTTTTGAATTTTCTCCACTTGTGCCGGATTGTGCTAGTCGAGCGCGACAACTTTTCCTTATGGCAAAGTGACGTCAGATCATTAGAATTCACCGTTCAGCCAAAATAAAAATGCCAATTTTGCACATGCAAGACTTCATAGCCTTATAACTTTTGAATTACTACAGATAATCCAATTTCTCCACTTGTGCTGACTTGCGCTAATCAAGACGAATAAAAACCATGCAAGATAAGTCTCTCTACCCTCGAAGGTTAGCTAAAGATCATTTGAAAAGGGTGGCGATGATAAGAAAATTTAACTTTTTCGAATTTTCTCCACTTGTGCCGGATTGTGCTAGTCGAGCACAACAACTTTTCCTTATGGCAAAGTGACATCAGACTATTAGAATTTGCGGTACAGTCAAAATTAAAATGTCAAATTTTCAGATACAAATCTCATACCCCTATAGCGTGTTGTAGTTGATAAACAAGTTTTAAAATTAAAACCAACTAAACGAAATATAGAAGTAGTAGGACAGACTAGGTCGATTAGGTATTATATTTGTTTGATTCTAGACAATTTTATTTTTTACTTTACGAGGGAACCATTTGCCGGTAACGGTTAAACAAATCCCAGTTTCTGAAATTTTCGCACACTTGAAGGTAAGTGCGCACGGCAATTTTGTCTCATTATATAATCGCTCGTAAAGTATGCTTGTCTATGCGTGGCGCCGTAATACACGTATATTACGTTTACCACGATTTTTTAAATTATATTTTATTTTTTTATCCGAATTTTGGGGCTATATGTCAGTGACGTTAATTAAAAAAGAAATCGTACGGCTATTATTCAATGTATCAATCGTTGTTTCCGAGATGTTCAAATCATTCTCTTCTACTTTAATATTGCGTATTAAAAGTAAATCTTTGTAAACATTATAACGATCTAATTTTATAATAGTGTAAATATATTTCGGACTTAATGAATAATTAAGTGCAGCGGAAAGTTGTTTATATAGATTTGAACTCGGTGGTACAACGTGACCATCGTTTCCTATTACATCTATAAAATCTGCCGACTGTAATAATGACATCAGCTTTGAGATAATAGCCATTGCAGAGAAGTATTGTTCGTATAGCTCAAGCTTTTTACTGATATGTAACCAGAGCCAAAGATGGCGCTTACAAACAGTGGAATCAGAAACGGGTTTTGGTTCTCGGTCTCGCCGTCTCGATAGCATGCGCTAGCATACATGTAGAAGGGATGGCTCCCGTGCTGCCCAAGCGCGTGCGTGTACGTGCGTAGGGGATACGCTGCGTGGAGGGGCTGCGATACTACGTGGAGGGGATACGCTTACCTACTTAAGTAGGTAGCGTAGGTGCCCTAGTATCGCAGCTCCTCCACGCAGCGTATCCCCCACGCACGTACACGCACGCGCTTGGGCAGCACGGGAGCCATCCCTTCTACATGTATGCTAGCGCATGCTATCGAGACGGCGAGACCGAGAACCAAAACCCGTTTCTGATTCCACTGTTTGTAAGCGCCATCTCTGGCTCTGGTTACATATCAGTAAAAAGCTTGAGCTATACGAACAATACTTCTCTGCAATGGCTATTATCTCAATGGCTATTATCTCAAAGCTGATGTCATTATTACAGTCGGCAGATTTTATAGATGTAATAGGAAACGATGGTCACGTTGTACCACCGAGTTCAAATCTATATGAACAACTTTCCGCTGCACTTGATTATTCATTAAGTCCGAAATATATTTACACTATTATAAAATTAGATCGTTATAATGTTTACAAAGATTTACTTTTAATACGCAACATTAAAGTAGAAAAGAATGATTCGAACATCTCGAAAACAACGATTGATACATTGAATAATAGCCGTACGATTTCTTTTTCAATTAACGTCACTGACATATGGCCCCAAATTTCGGATAAAAAAATAAAATATAATTTAAAAAATCGTGGTAAACGTAATATACGTGTATTACGGCGCCACGCATGGACAAGCATACTTTACGAGCGATTATATAATGAGACAAAATTGCCGTGCGCACTTACCTTCAAGTGTGCGAAAATTTCAGAAACTGGGATTTTTTTAACCGTTATCGGCAAATGCGTGGAATGTAAATGTAATTTTATTGGAAAAATTGTAAACGCACAACATAAAAAGGATGATGTAAAAATGGAATGCACAATTCATGATTATGATTCAAGTGTAAAACATAATAAAAAACGACAATTAAAAGGTTTTGATCGTAAAAAAGTTGCCCATAAATTAGTAGAGGGTAAGACACTTCCTTGTATATGGAGAAGAGAGCGAGCTGATGTTTTAATGGATGTTGGAGATGACGAGCCTGCACATTTATACAGAAGTGATGTACTTCGCAAAGCTAAGCAAGAACGGCAAGACAGATTGCTGGGTGTAACATCTACCAATATATTTGAGAGTCTTTTGTTGATGAAATATAGTTCAAAGTACGAAGGCGCGATTAAAGGGTATAGCAGGATAAGAGGGGAGCTAGCGGCCCCCAAACAAAATTAATTTGGATTAGGGGCAACTTGAAGGTATCATTGAAAACATTATCTGTGGAGAATTCCATATCTCTATCTCGCCCCATTGCCGGAATATCATAAAATACGTATTTCTCACATTTTATTTTTTTTCTCCGCCGCTATTATAGATATCGAGATGAGCTTTGTCTCATATCGTAAATCATTTAAAGCACTATCAAACACGTTTTTCTTTAGAATTTTTCACGCTAAAACTCGACTTGCAGAATCGTTTAAAATATTTAAGAATTTTTTTCGCACGCTCCTTAAGAGGTGAAATCTTGGAAAAAATTTATAATGTATGTTACATAAAAGACTATCTTCCCAATTTTTTTCAGAATTTTTCAAACACGGCGCCATATTTAAAAAAATTGGAATTTATTTTTTTCTATTGTTCCGTAATAATAAAGTAAAATCAATAAATGTATTGCGTCATATTCGTTAACAGCACGGCGTCATAAATGGTTTCCCACCTGAAGATTGTCACGTCCGATCGTATATAGAAAGATATATAATTATTGTCAGGTAAAAATACTGACTGACCAACACATATAAATGGCTTATATTCGCAGATTAGCAATAGTAATATAACCCGGCGAAAAGTGCTTTAATATTTTCTACAACAGCTGCGTTTTGATATTTGTTAACAGCACGGCGTTATAAATGGCTTCCCACCTGAAGATTGTCACGTCGAACTCGGACGTGACAATCTTCAGGTGGGAAACTATTTATGACGCCGTGCTGTAACGAATATGACGCAATATACAGGGTGTTTCAGAGCCTCTGCACCAAACTCTGAGGAACGATAGGTCTCGCAGAATGGATCATTTTTTGTCAAGCAACCCATGTCCTCTGACGCGTCGTTTAGGAGCTACGCGACCGCAAAGACAGGTCTTAGGTGGCATGTATTACAATTACAAGATGAATTCAATTTATTTATTTTTTCAATTGCAGACAGTTTACGGAATATTAAATTAGAATAATCGTCATAACGGTCCAAGCTTGGATCTTAATAACATAATATTATTTTATTGTGTGATACACATATTATCCCCTCCTTCCCTTTAGTTAAATCAATTTTGACCTCCAACTCTTGAAAACTGTGCGCCGACTAGATTTGTCAGACTTAAAAACACAGCCCCTGTTGGAAAAGTTGGAATTGGGACGACGCCTGCACGGAGAGCGAGAGGTTCCAGGTTCAAACCATGGCTGGGGTAATATTTTTCGCAATAATTTCTTTAACATCATAAGTTGAATCGTTTCGCTATTCCAACAGGGGCTGTGTTTTTAAGTCTGACAAATCTAGTCGTCGCACAGTTTTCAAGAGTTGGAGGTAAAAATTGATTTAACTAAAGGGAAGGAGGGGATAATATGTGTATCACACAATAAAATAATATTATGCTACATCGAATAACTTTAGTCTTTAATATTGTTTACGGAATATGTTTAAAGTGTCTACCGTGAACCTGATTGCATTCTGCGTTACAGTTGGCCTCTTGCTGCTATCTTCGTTGCATTGGTATTGCATTCTGTAGCGCAGAATGCAATCAGGTTCAGGATAGACAGTATAGACACTTTGAACATTTTCTGTAAACTGTCTACAAGTGTACTTAAAAGAATAAATAAATAAATTTATCTTATAATTGTAATACATGCCATCTAATAAGACCTGTCTGCGCGGTCGCGTAGCGCCTAAACGACGCGTCAGAGAACATGGGTTGCTTGACAAAAAATGATCCTTTCTGCGGGACCTATCGTTCCTCAGAGTTTGGTGCAGAAGTCCTGAAACACCCTGTATTTTTTGATTTTACTTTATTATTACAGAACAATAAAAAAAATAAATTCCAATTTTTTAAAATATGGCGCCGTGTTTGAAAAAATTTGAAAAAAATTGGGAAGATAGTCTTTTATGTAACATACATTATAAATTTTTTCCAAGGTTTCACCTCTTAAGGAGCGCAAAATATGGCGCCGTGTTTGAAAAAATTTGAAAAAAATTGGGAAGATAGTCTTTTATGTAACATACATTATAAATTTTTTCCAAGGTTTCACCTCTTAAGGAGCGTGCGAAAGAAATGCTTAAATATTTTAAACGATTCTGCAAGTCGAGTTTTAGCGTGAAAAATTCTAAAGAAAAACGTGTTTGATAGTGCTTTAAATGATTTATGAGATGAGACAAAGCTCATCTCGATATCTATAATAGCGGCGGAGAAAAAAAATAAAATGTAAGAAATACATATTTTATGATATTCCGGCAATGGGGCGAGATAGAGATATGGAATTCTCCACAGATAATGTTTTCAATGATACCTTTAAGTTGCCCCTAATCCAAATTAATTTTGTTTGGGGGCCGCTAGCTCCCCCCTTATCCTGCTATACCCTTTTTTATTGGGTTGGATCCGTTAATTGTGCA
This sequence comes from Leptothorax acervorum, assembly GCA_035220615.1. Lineage (NCBI taxonomy): Eukaryota > Metazoa > Arthropoda > Insecta > Hymenoptera > Formicidae > Leptothorax > Leptothorax acervorum. The sequence goes on from JASTWQ010000865.1 coordinate 14,557, forward strand.
TTATTGGACTCGAGAACAATTTGCCTTGTATGAAAAACATCATATGATATTGTACATTGATGCCACTGGATCTTTAATAAAAAAAATAAAACTGCCAAATGGCGAATTGTGTCCACACATATATTTATATCAAGCAGTTGCACAAATTGGTGAAAACACAGCTCCCATTTTTCAAATGATTTCCGCCTCACAAAATACAAATACAATAGTATTTTGGTTACAAGAATTTTTACGGACAGGTGCTATGCAAAACTCGATATTTCCCTCTCCTAAAGAAGTAGTTACCGACTTTGACAAAGCCTTGCTCGGAGCTGTTGCAAGAGCATTTGCGAGATCTGCTACATTGCATGATTATTTATTTACGTGTTTCGCTTTATTGAATGGTGCAAACTTATCTATACCGCCTTGCCTTTTACGATTAGATGTGTGCCATTTTATGAATATGATTGCTAGGTGGAACTGTTTTTCTGGCAAACCACCTATAGTAAGATCATTTTTTATGCGTGCAATGGCAGTTTTAAGAAAGCAAGAAACATTCCACAAATTTGAAGAAATTGCTCGTAATATTTTAATTCTTGCGATAAATCCTTATAAAGATTCCAACAGTTTGACGGCGAGAGCACAAAAGAGTTTAACATTGCTTATACAAGGTGATACAGATGCATTATCAATAAATGATGAAAATCTGCCAATATCTATCGAATATGAAAACGATAAAGATATATTAAACGATGTAGATACAGCCGAAACAAATATACATCGTTGGGTTAATGCAATGTATAACGATTGTGTCTCTCAAATAAGTAAGGTGGAGGAAACCTACGATGTCAATGGATTTTATTCCATAGATTTTGCGAAGAAGTTGAAAGATTTATTAAAATACTTTCCGTTATTTAGTGAAGTTATGCGTGCAATATTTGGTTATGGCTCTATAAATGCGACCTCTGCGGCAGTAGAATCAGAATTTAATGATTTAAAAAATCGTACGTTAAGAGATGTGTCTCTTCCTATGAGAGCAGATAAATTTGTTAGTAAACATACTTCTTGTTTATCTGGTAAGATAAAATTGGCAATGGCGGGACAGTTAGAAAACGATGCTAGATTTGTCGACGACAAAACTAAAATTAATAAAAATAATAACTTGCTTACATCTATTGATATTCCCGATGATTCTATAGATGATTCAATATAATTAACGGAACTGCAAGCCGAACAAAATTGGCGCAACAAAAACATAAAGAGACAGACTGTTTACCGCTACGCTGATGCATGCCCCAATTTTGACGCAACTAATGATAAATACGTATTGTTGCCTGCAATACCGAATGCAAATTATTGCAAAAATGTAAAAAATGGAAAAGTTACTTTAATAGTAACAGATACTTGTGGTTATGACAGTTTATGTCAAGTATTATCTACAAACCTTGTGAATAACGAAGCATATAATAATGCATTATTAGAAACATCCTCAAAAATAATATTATGTGCTAAAATATTAATAAAAGAGGGGTTAAGTGCTCATTTCTTTAGAGAACGCGCTAAAATATTGTGTAATCTCAATCAATTAAAACCGGATATTATACAAACTTCTATAATAAAAGTAAGCGATATTTCTAGTATAGCTAATCTCACAACTTGGTTGCTTGAGGATGTTCCAAGTTTTACTGAAATTAATACTTGTGACACATGCAATCGTGTAAAAATACGTAGAAATATTTTGTACAGTAATATCAATTACACAATAATACGCGAAAAAGGGATATCATTTTTATAAGAAGCATTAAAGGAAGGACTTGACATTCACCGAATATGTTGTGGAAAATCTCAGCAATCAAACATTACGTACGGCCCGCATTTAATTATGGAAACTGAGTGTGGTGATCAAAGCTCGACAATGTTATCCGAATATCCTATAGAACTACGTGTAACTTGTGACAACAGATACATTTTATCTGGTGTAATTGCATATGAAGGTAGTAATGATGTAGAGTCTGTAGGTCATTACATCGCTTATATTAAAACAGGCAGAAAATGGCTTTACTATGATGACAACTCGCGTAAAAGTAAATCAGGAGTTGTTGATGAACAAACATTGATCAAAGGCCACCTATGCATTTACACCCTATCACAAAATCATAATTAAAGGAACATTTTAATATCTTAAAACTATATACATATGTATAATATACATGTATTAAATATGCGTAACATGACTTATAAAATGGAAATTTTACGTTTTTTTTTAAACACATAATTTAGAGTTTTTATTTTCAGTTTTTAAACATAAAAAATGTTACATACTTTATGTTTCAAACAATTTAGACCTTTCATTTTTAGTGCATATAAATATCACATTAACTCACAATCAGTCTTTCGAGCAAAAAATACATAAAAAATGTTTTAAAAATTAAAATATAAAAAAAAACAAAACAAAAATAAAAAAAATGTTTTCTACATATAATTAAGTTAAACATTAAGTTAAATCTCATAAGTTAAATATAAAAGATGTTATATATACACGCAGCAAGAAGTATACAAAAAAGTTAAAAAAATTATATATATACATAAAAATAATAAAAAGTGTGCAAGTGGAAACTTGCACATTGCTTCCTCATAGTTTTTAAGTGTGCAAGTAAAAACTTGCACATTGCTTTCTCATAGTATTTAAGTAGGCAAGTAGAAACTTGCACATTGCTTCCTCATAATTTTTAAGTGTACCGCGATGCCGATTGGTTCTCTCGTAAAGTAAAAAATAAAATTGTCTAGAATCAAACAAATATAATACCTATTCGACCTAGTCTGTCCTACTACTTCTATATTTCGTTTAGTCGGTTTTAATTTTAAAACTTGTTTATCAACTACAACACGCTATAGGGGTATGAGATTTGTATCTGAAAATTTGACATTTTAATTTTGACTGTACCGCAAATTCTAATAGTCTGACGTCACTTTGCCATAAGGAAAAGTTGTTGTGCTCGACTAGCACAATCTGGCACAAGTGGAGAAAATTCGAAAAAGTTAAATTTTCTTATCATCGCCACCCTTTTCGAATGATCTTTAGCTAACCTTCGAGGGTAGAGAGACTTATCTTGCATGGTTTTTATTCGTCTTGATTAGCACAAGTCAGCACAAGTGGAGAAATTGGATTATCTGTCGTAATTCAAAAGTTATAAGGCTATGAAGTCTTGCATGTGCAAAGTTGGCATTTTTATTTTGGCTGCACGGTGAATTCTAATGATTTGACGTCACTTTGCCATAAGGAAAAGTTGTTGTGCTCGACTAGCACAATCTGGCACAAGTGGAGAAAATTTGAAAAAGTTAAATTTTCTTATCATCGCCACCCTTTTCGAATGATCTTTCGCTAACCTTCGAGGGTAGAGAGACTTATCTTGCATGGTTTTTATTCGTCTTGATTAGCACAAGTCAGCACAAGTGGAGAAATTGGATTATCTGTCGTAATTCAAAAGTTATAAGGCTATGAAGTCTTGCATGTGCAAAGTTGGCATTTTTATTTTGGCTGCACGGTGAATTCTAATGATTTGACGTCACTTTGCCATAAGGAAAAGTTGTTGTGCTCGACTAGCACAATCTGGCACAAGTGGAGAAAATTCGAAAAAGTTAAATTTTCTTATCATCGCCACCCTTTTCGAATGATCTTTCGCTAACCTTCGAGGGTAGAGAGACTTATCTTGCATGGTTTTTATTCGTCTTGATTAGCACAAGTCAGCACAAGTGGAGAAATTGGATTATCTGTCGTAATTCAAAAGTTATAAGGCTATGAAGTCTTGCATGTGCAAAGTTGGCATTTTTATTTTGGCTGCACGGTGAATTCTAATGATTTGACGTCACTTTGCCATAAGGAAAAGTTGTCGTGCTCGACTAGCACAATCCGGCACAACTTGAGAAAATTCGAAAAAATTAAATTTTCTTATCATCGCCACCCTTTTCGAATGATCTTTAGCTAACCTTCGAAGATAGAGAGACTTTTCTTGCATGGTTTTTATTCGTCTTGATTAGCACAAGTCAGCGCAAGTGGAGAAATTGGATTATCTGTCATAATTCAAAAGTTATACGACTTTTAAGATTTGTATTTAAAAAATTGATATTTTAATTTTTTTCTCCGAAACGGAAAAGACTACAATTATAATTCTTGCGGCACAATGTACAATAGCTAATACTGTATTCAGCACAATTTTTATTTTATCGATAAAATAAAATGGCGGTGCTGGCAAAAAAAATGATTTTTGTGATCTAACGCTTTGTTTTTTTAGATATGTAATTAATTTTTGCGGCACAATGTAGCACAAACCTAGCACAACACAGCACAATTTTTATTTTTATTTTTTTACAAAATGGCGGTGCTAACTTCACATACATCGTACCGCGCGCATTTTGATTTGGCGCGAAGCGTCGCGCTGCAGAGCACGCGCGTATCACGCGGATTCCGCGCGGACGAGCGCGGACCCTGCCCCAGCAGTCGCATGTTTGGCTCACCCCCCATTGCGCAAGCCGCGCTACCCATCGACTCGTTTGTGCCCGTTCACCGTTGCGTTTGACCTGCATCATCCTGCGACCTGCGTCGATTATAACCTCGTGCAATCGCATCTGTGTGTGGCCCCATGTGCCGTGTACGCGACGCTCAACAAAAGTGAGGTCTGCAGTGATCGAGGATCTTCCACAAGCAGCTAGGATCTTAGCCATATCGGTGAGTTTGCTAAAATCACTATATTGTACAAACATCGGTATGTATTTGTTGATATCCAACGGAGAGTAAAAGCATGTATATATACGCGACGTTAGCAAAATATATAGAATAAGCGAGATGCGTTGACATCCGTGATTACGCTGGCACAGAACCTTAATACCCGCAATGTACCGATTATCGCTTATTCTATGTATATTTGCTAAGATGCATGCAAATGCTCTTCTCATCGGATACTGAGAAATACAAACCGACGTTTCTATATGTTATAGTCAGTTTCTCGCAATTTTTCGCGAATCTCATGCGTATCTCTCGGACTCACTCAGCTACGAACTTGCTCTTTCGCAAACAAAGGCAAAAATGCGGAGTAAAAATATGTATATTAATATTCATTAAAGTTACAGTCGTATATTATTTATTTACAAAATTTACGTTACAAAACTGTGGCATAGAATATGCTAGAGATTGATCGAGTTATCTTTGCGTTATAACATCACACAAATCTTGTTATTTTATAAAATAATTATTATTTATATCTTTATATTACACAATTATATTATTTTGTATTCTCAGATTATTTATACTTTTATTATTACACAATTCTATTGTGTGCTCATTCCATTTAAAAGTATCTCCGTGTATTCCTAATATATATGACATGAAACGCACGTATTCTAAAAGACATATTCGTCGTTTGGTTCACAATGAACGGTTGTCCTTGGAAAAAGGAATACATATAGTATTCCCACAACAGCTAAATAATTCTAATAATTCTAATATAAATTATGATTAACGTAACATTGAAATAAACGATGGATTACGCAATTCACAACCCATCCATAAAGTTAAATCAGCTGAATGTACAGGTAAATTTACAATTGGTTGTTTTATTTTTAAAAGCTTAATTAATAAGAAGCTATCTTTACAGCAAAAATATATGAACTATAAAAAGGGAAAAAATCACTTTATATCATAAAACTTTTATTTAACTTATACACATAATAATTTTTCCTCTCAATATTTTAAAATGTTTTATATGATTATGAAATTATTTGAAACTTTGGAATATAAAATGTGAAACTGTATGTGTAACACGCACACATACATGTATGTATATAATATGTATACATATATTTATATTTGTATATATAGGCATTGCAAACCACGACGCTGATAGTACCAACACTTTCAGCGAGCAAAGTAGCGTTTTATCACTGCAATCATTCAATCATATTGAAGACGTAAATGACATATTTTCCGTTGATGAAAATGAAAGTACAACATTGGATGGAGAAGGTCCAGAGAACTATGATTTCAATAATTATTACGAAGATCAACGTCAAAATAATTTTGTTAGCGAAATTGCAATGTGGGCAGTTGAGTTTGTTTCTACAATTATGCTTGTAGCAATTACTGCTTTGCTTCAAATTTTGCGAAATTATACAGAAGCTCCTTTTCCGAAAGATGCTCGAACTTTACTAAAAACACTTCGCACGACTATTGTTTTTAGAATGGAAAGCGGACAGTACTGTCACTTAGGATTAAAAGATGCAATTATTAAAATAATTGAAAAATATGTACAACTAGGGCTTGAAACACGCATTGTAAATCTAATGTTTAACATAGATGGTGCTCCTTTAGGAAATTCCAGTGAAAATAGTTTGTGGCCTATTTTATGTTCTGATTTTCTTACAAAACAAGTTTTTCTTATCGGTATCTATTGTGGTGAGGGGAAACCAAAAAATTCTAATAATTTGCTTGAACAAACTGTGAATGAAGCAATATATTTTATAAATAATGGCATTATCTTAAATAATACTTCTTTCAATATTAGAGTAAAAGCTATAATATGTGACGCACCTGCAAAATCTTATATTTTAAAAGTTAAGTATCACAATGGTTACTATAGTTGTACTAAATGTATTATAAAAGGAGAATGTATAGATGATACAACTTGTTTCCCCTATGATCGAGATGAAGTACATAGAACGGATAAAAATTTCAGAAATTTTGCATATAATAACAATTATCAAAATGGGCAAACTATTTTATGTAATATTCCTTACTTAGGTTTAGTAACAAATGTGCTTTTAGATTATATGCATCTAGTTTGTCTGGGTATAGTCCGAAAACTTCTTCTATTGTGGACTACGAAACCATTTTATTTCAAATTATCAGTCACACAAAAGAAAAAAATTTCAAGTGCTTTAATTAATTTTAGAAAACATGTTCCATCGGAATTTTCTAGAAAACCACGAGGTCTGAATCATATTAAATTATGGAAAGCAACTGAGTTAAGACAGTTTTTATTGTATACTGGTCCTATAGCACTTAAAGGTATTTTAGACGAGAGTGCTTATTCCAATTTTCTGACATTACACGCAGCAATAACAATTTTAGTTAGTCCAAATTTATCTGCTAAGATAGAAAATATTCAGTATGCAGGAGAACTTTTGCAACACTTTGTTAAATGCTTCCAAATAATATATGGAAAGAAGTACGTTTCGCACAATGTACATAACTTGCTGCATCTACCTGATGAAGTAGAAAAATTTGGTCCATTAGACGAATTCAGCGCATTTAGATTTGAAAACTATTTATCTAAAATAAAAAAGTTGATTCGTAAAGGTGATAAGCCTTTGCAACAAATTGCAAGAAGATTAACTGAAATTGATACAAATAGTTACAATGGCAATGAAGTTTTAGAAAATATTGATAACATTCAACTGAAAAAACGTCATTGCAATGGACCACTACTAAACGGAATAAGCCAAAAGAATTGTCGCCAATTTTTTATTTTAAAAACAAAAAACTATTTTTTAGATATTAATAATATAAAAAATGATTGTGCGTTATTAAAAAACGAGATCGGTGTACAAATATATAATTTTATACAATATAAGAATGAAAACTATTTAATAGAAAAAGAAATAACGCGTAATTCGTCAGATCTCTACACGGAACCTTGTAATTCACGAAACTTTAACCTTTAAATGCCACACTTCAAAAAAATCTCATAAATGACACAGGGGGTGTAAACAACCCCAGCATGAAAAATATCTCCTACTCATTGATTTTTTGATATTTAATTTTGAAAATTATTTACAATGTTGTTCAAGGCTTAACAAAGAGAATAAAATGCTTATATTGTTAAAATTTCAATTTCAACATAGTATAAAAAATTAAGATCGCCAAAAAGAGCTAAAATATTGGTTTTTATAAAGAAATGAGTCGTAAATCTGTAATTTTTAATATTTTTACCTAAAAATTTAGCAGAGTAGGGGAGACCGGGGCTAACTCGACACGATTTTTTCAGAGGCAATTTTCAACAACTAATTAAAATTTTCAAGCAAATTCAATGGTACACATTTAAAGAGTGTTCCTTTAGGTACAAAATTGTATAAGGAAATTTTGCTGTACGTCGCTTTGTTTTGCCCCCAAGAGAGGAAAAGTGACGCGAAGACAAATTTTCAAATTGAAAAATGCCGGGGCAAACTCGACACTTTGTCTAATCGATACAATTTGATATAAAACTTATTTTTTTATTGTCTAAAAATAAAATACATTGTTTATCGTGTATTTAGAAAATACAAAAATTCGGAATAAAGCAAAACAATAATTGGAAATAATGAGAAAAAAAATTGTTGAACTTTCAATTATCTTCCTCTGAACTCATGTCTAAAAAACAATTAAAGCGGAGTCTACAATGAAAATTTAAGGCGTAAAATTTAAGTTTTAAGCCTTAAGCCGTAAGAAATTGACAAATCACAGTCAAATATGAGAAGAATACCCGACTGTGATTTGTAAATTTCTTACGGTTTAAGGCTTAAAGCTTAAATTTTACGCCTTAAATTCTCATTGTAGACTCCGCTTAATGCAGGTAAACTCGCGATCGGCCATGCGTGCAATGTTGTCATGAGCCATGATAAACGACAATTTGTCTTGACACCCCGAATATTTCTGCAGCATGTATGATTTTTATTTTTTCCTTTTTACGGCAAGTACAGCTTCTTTCATTATTTCCTTATCTATCACTAGTCTTTTTCTATTGTATGTACAAACTATTTTGCTGCAAGCCAAAAGCAAATGACTTATTTACAACGCTTTGTCGAAATATATTAGTGTCGACTTTGCCCCGGTGGCGTGGTGTCGACTTTGCCCCAAACGTCGTTTTTCACTTTTGTCACTCCAAAAACATATAAATTTTGAAAATATGCAAAAACTATTATCGGATTCGTATAGAGCATCGAATTTTCCATCAAAATCACTTAATGGTAGATTTATAAGAGTAAAGCTCGATCAAAGAGTAGAAATTTTCGAGAGATCAGAAAAATTACTTTTTACCATCGAAAACGCTTATGTCGCACTAGAAGTTACACCATAACTCAGAATGTCACCAAATTCCGTTGACAACGCTGGCATATAAAGACGCATTTACCATAGGAAAGGTAAGTTTCTACGATAGATTTAAATAGGCAAAAAGCCTAGTGACAAGTTTGCCCCGGTGTCGAGTTAGCCCCGGTCTCCCCTACTCTTGAGATAGTGTATTTTAAGGAAAAAGAAACACCGATATTGAATTGTTAAAAAAAGGTATTTATTTTGCAATGTAAAGTGTGATTTTTTTTCATACAAAAGCACATCATAAATAACGCTGCAGGCATACATGTTTTTTATAAATTTTATTAAAAAATGTATTACTAAGTATAAGATATGATTAAAAAGTGGAAAAGTCCAAAAAGATTCATAAAATTATAAATCTGAACCTGCACAATCAATGCAAACATATGCGCGGTGCAAGTCACACATCGGCCTAAGACAAGAAGGACACTGCATTTTTGTTTTGCGATCTTTCGAACGCTTGCATAATGAGCACCGGTGTTAAATTATTAACACCGTACACAACCATACTTACCTCCAAAAATGATAAAAAACCAGGAAAAACCGACAAAAAATTTTTCACCACTTTGAAATAGAAAGTACGTTAATGACACACTGGGGTGCTGCGAACCCCACCCCTACTTTGAACCTCTCTAAACAGCTGCTGCCAGTAAACTGAGTACTGCTAAGTGTACAAATGGGTAGTTCAATCTCTCAACTATCATCAGAGGGAGCCATGAGCTCCATTTTTGGCGGGAACATTTGAAAATATATAATTGAAAATGGTCTGGGGTGTGCGACACCCCATGTGGCATTTAAAGGTTAATATACATGTGGTTCCTAATAACGAATTTGAAATGTTTAATTTAAAAATATGGTCATGTAGACATATAAAAGCAAAATTATGTAAATTGCCATATATGCACAATTTTGTTCTCATACCTATTATTCATACTTTTCAATAGTTTAGCTTTATTACAGTTTAGTAGTATTAATTGCGATACATATATAGTAATGAAACAAAATACGTACGTTTATTATAGAGTCCTAGCATTATCTAGTTTATTGGAATATGCTTACTATATTGTATAAGAATATTTCTTTATTATATACATATAAATATATATGTATATTACGAGAAAATAAGTTCATTATAATTAAAGTGCTGATTTTTTAAATATAATTTTAGTTTTCATTATGATCATACTTTTTTAAGAATTTTACGTTCTACATGTTTTAACATATATTAGCAAATTCATAATGTGTTATTGCTGATGAGATTTATAATTATTTATTATCTTCAACATGATTTAAACACAGGTATTGTCGTAATAATATTTAACACTGTTATTGTTATGCTATATTATGCTATTTATATAATAAAAACTGTAATATATTATTCATATATTATAAGATAAAAAAACATGGATTATGTAGCTCCATAACATAAAGTTGTTAATTATTTCAGAATAATCGGTTTTGACACAGCACCTATATAGAAATATTTGGTCTTTAACATGGCGTACTTTATTGTTGAATTTCGAGACAATGCAATAGCAATGGTACCAAAGATTTGGTTCAATGAAGATCAAACAAAGGCAAAGTGGCCTCCTTACAAGTCTGATAAAAAAATAATGCAAGCTATTGACAAGAAGGAACTTCCTACATCGGAATGGAGCTTCCATGACGTATTGAGGATTATTAGCACAGCTGGTAAGTTAACATGATATATTTATTTATATGATAATTTATATTCTTTTAATCAAAGATTGTACTTATAAGAGTAATTATTTCAGAATGTTTTGAGACCGCAGTGCAAAAATTAAAATGTGCTGAAACTTTTTTTGACGTTGATGATGTTTTCACCGATATAAAAACTAGACATTCCCGCGCAAAAGTTGTGCTTACAGATAATAATACAGATAATAATACAGATGATGAAATCTTAAGTGACCAAGAGAATGTGAATATCAAGAATAAAAAAAAGAAGATAAATATACCATTACTTCCAAAAGTGCCGTCAACATTATGTGAGAAATTCACCTCACCTCCAGTTAGTGACACTTCTATAAAACATAAAATGAAGAAAGTTAAAAAAATACCGGTAAACAATAAATCTACTACGATTGCTACATCATTATTTGAAGTTTGGAATGTAAAAAAAGGAAATAAACATAATTTAAATTTATCTGACAATGACGTTTGTGAAATACCAGAAAAGAAGAAAAAATTATTACTCTCTGAAGATTCTTCTAAAGATGTTAAAAAGAAAGAAGAATGTGATTGTCCTACTGTTATGAAGCAATCTGCTTCAACACCTACTTCGTCATGGAAATCGGTATTTACCAAAAATTTAAATACGTTATTATTAACAAGGCAAGCGAATAATGCACAAGAATATGATGACGACATATCGTTTAAAATTAATATGGATAAGAATGCAAACAATATCTTCAATGATGTTGGTAATATGACAAAACAGAACACTGTTTTATCTCGTGAGGAAATTAGTAGTAATTCATTCCTTGGTTCATCAAATACCGATGAAAAAATTCTTTACTTAATAGGTAATATATACAATATTTATTTACATTAAGTAATTATATTATATACCAGCAAACATCATGCAAAATATTTTATTTAATTCTGTTCTTATAGAATTATTGCAGAAAGTACTTCAGAAACTGAGTCAGTTAGTAGTAAAAATTGATTTGCTACATAATTGTGTGTCGACAATTGGAAATAATAAACAAAATACAACATATAAACAACAAAATAAAGAAGACGCAGAATTAGAAAGTTTGGAAGAAATATTTCCTTTTAGGACTCAGAAAGATTTATATTCTTTTGAAAAAATTAGCAAATAAAACGTGTTCGAGAGAAGTGGTAAACATTTTTTATTTTATATTTATGCCTACAAAAAATTAAAATAATATATTTTTATTATCTACAGTGTATTGTAATACAATTTAATAATGTAGATATTAATTATTTTTTGCTTCCTCATATCTATTATATTTATCTTTAAAATACAATTATTTACTATAACATATTTATTTAAATAATATATTTTTTACAGTTACTAAATTACTTCATGTCGATTGGGGGAAGAGATTTGAAAGAAATGGTCACAAACATACTTAAAGAAATTTTGGCAGACAGTGTGGCTGTTGAGTTCAGTTGGGACGGCCGAAAAAAAGAATGTTTTCGTAATCTACATCTACTGAAAGAAATTACAAGTTAGTTCTTCTAAATGTTTGCAATATTTTTATCCATACACATTCTACTTGTGGGTACTACGTAAAATGTCATATATTTTTAGAAGCAGTAAGGCGTCGTTGGCCAGGTCAAGATCTAAATGAAATAAAACCAATAATTTCAAGATGGTTAATAAATGCTAAGCTCAGAATAACGAGATCGTAAGTGTTTATTACATTGGTGCAATGACTAGAAGGTACTTAATTTCAAATTAAATTTAAATAAATGCGGCTTATTTTTTTCTAGATCTAAGAAATCCGAAAAGGAATCTTTTACTGAATACATCGATGACGAGGAAGAAAATACATCATCCGATGAGAGCTAATTTAAAATTGGTACATGGAAACAGAGTTTTAAGAACGTTTTTATCCTCTATGTTTCAAGAAAATATTGCTTTATTCTTAACGTTCTTATTCGTTAATATTTTTTATTTCTTTATAATCGTAATGTGTTTTTTGATTTACTTATCATTAAGTAATATTCCATGTGCAATGATAATTATATTAAATATTTTTATACATTACACAATTGTTTTTTGCATGTGATATTCAATTCATTATAACATTTATGGTCTTACAATAAAATTGCCCTTTTGATAATATTTCGTCTTTGGATATATTTTTCCATATTTTACAAAAATAATCTTACAACTCCACACAAATATAAAATAATATAGTACGATAAAACTATTTTTTGTTAACTTCATCAATAATCTTTCAGTTTGGGACTAAATATCGATCAAATAAGATATATATAAAGTATAAATCTAATAAAATTGAAAGTTAACATAATTCTAACTCTTGTGGAGTCCCTGGGAAAACTTTAGAGAGGTAAGCTCAAATATATAAAGCCGAATTCAGGCGTTTACACTAGTGTGTACTGAGTGCGCAGTAAGGCTTGTTCTTATTATAATCGATTCTTATATACTTACAGGTCATCTTAAATACTTCTTAAAGTACTTTTTAGCCAGTAAAAATCTGTACAGTATCCATACAAATTGTTTTATGGTCTAAAAAGTTTTTGAACGTGTATTTAAGCGACCTTAAATATAAGACCAGGTTATAAACAAGTCTTAGTGCGCACTCAGTGTGCACTATAAATTATCCTATTTGAGCGCATGTAATAATTGCCAGATACCTCTATGCAACGTACCCAAAATGTTTTGCAAAACATCTCAGAGATGTTGCAAAATGTCTAGGAGATGTCTGTGCAACCTCTCATAAACGTCTTTGTGACAAATGAGCGGACGTTTTCACGTATCTGAGACGTATATGAAACATTTATGAGATCTTTCTTGTAACTCTTTGCGAAGGTCTCTGAAAGGTATTTGTTCAGTTTTTTGCTGTGTGGGTTACAAAGCATACTTTTCATATACCAACTATTCTCTGCTTTAACAAATTATTTCTGCTACAGATATTAAGCGTCGAAGTTAACAAAGCAGAAATAATTTGTTAAAGCAAAGAATAGTTGGTATATAAAAAGTACATATTTATATAACAACTATTCATCGTACATATAAATATGTACTTTTCATATACCAACTATTCTCTGCTTTAACAAATTATTTCTGTTTCGTTAACTTCGACGCTTAATATCTGTACAGCACATTCTCTGCTATAATAAAAATACTGTTCAATATACAAACGATTCGCTGCTTTAAATAACTTTCCTTCGTTCATACATCGTCAAATATAACTTTGACACTCGGAATACCGCATTCTTTGACGCAACGGCTAAAATCGATTTTGACTCCAATAAACTTTTGTTTGATTGTAATGAATATTATCTCATGACATGATAAAGATGAATTAAAATTATGTTAGTGTTTGTTCGTACTTTTGCTCCAATTCTATTGCTTCAGGGGATCCTGAAGTGACAAGCAAACTCCAACGTGACAGCGCCACGATCTAGCACGGAACTAAAAATAATCGATAATTTCGATCGTTTACTATGTTTTCTGTGTTACCGTGCTATACCTGTCCTTGTCTAACGGATACCTATACGATATATCTGTCCTTGTCAGATTGCAGGCAGCGCCATCTCTGACAAGATCCGGCAACTATTGATGCATGCAATACTGCTCTTCTTGTCAGTCTGCATCCGTATTTGCATCAATTTGCATTACTAAAACTTTCTCTCAATGGATCTTTTTTTGTACGCATTGAATCTTACTTCTACTTGCACGATATTATTCCTACATGTTTACCCAATACTAGATGATAAACATTATGTATGTATAAACTGCAGAATTTTTGTTTTAAGCAAATATTGTCGTCAGGTGACAGCTGTACGTGTCCAAATAAGTAATATTTTTAATTTTTTGGTGTTTTTGATATAAAATCGCGGTTGTCTCGTATAGATTTTTGTGCGTACTTTAATTCTGTAAAAGATTTTTGCAATTCTATAAAGCCAATTAAAAGATCCATTGAGAAACTGTAATGTCGGTAATTCATACGACTTTAGGATCCCCTTCAGATTTAAATTTCTTCATCGTATTGTTCATTTCCTCTGTTGTCTATGTACTAACTGATGTCTACAGTGGGGCGAGAGGTTCTCCGGAGCGAAGCCCGGGTAACCAGCTAGTCATAAATAAGGGAATAACACTTAGCGCCTTAGGATACTATACTATAAATTATAGTGAAATTATGGTATTTTTAACTATATTGTTATACTTATGGGTTGTTATGGGCTGCCAAAAATTCATAAGCCCGGTTTTTCTCTGCGATTGGTTGTTTCAACTTTATATTATATTGCTTTATATAATATTGCTTGCTTTCTCCATAATATTTTTCATGAGTTGATAAGGAAATCTAAGTCACATATCAAGGACAGTTGGTCCTTCGCGAAGATAATAAAAAAAAAAAAATTAGTACGGACAAGTTATTGACTTTTCTTAACGTTACAGCTTTGTACGCCAACGTACTTATCGAGCTTGTTTTTAAATCAATAAAGAAAAGATGGCAAGACACATCATTTATAATAATTTATATGTACTAAATTAAGTTTAACACAGTTTTTGTACGCCATAGAATTAGTATTGTGCTCTAATAGCTTTAGTTCTGATGGTCAAATTTACGAGCAGGTTTTTGGCAGTCTTATGGGATCTCCATTGTCATCTACGAGTATTTTAGCTGACATCGTTATAGACGACCTAGAAATACAGTCCTTATAATCATTAGGTTTTCCATTGTCCGTTTTCCGTAGGTACGTCGACGATATTTTTGCGGTTGTGCCCAACGATAGTGTTAACGATATACTCACAATTTTCAATAGTTACCACCCACGGTTAAAGTTCACACATGAATTAGAAACAAACGGATCTATAGCCTTTATTGACCATGGTGACTAGGAATGGTGGTGAACTTTTAACTAATTGGTACAGGAAGCCTACCTTCTCTGGTCGCTACGCGAACTATTTTTCAAACCATCAGCACAATTATAAAGTTAATACCATAATTAGCTTAGTTAATCGCGCAATTCTGTTGTCGGACGAGCGCTTTCACGATTCTAGTATTGAGATTGTTAAAGAAATATTAATAAATGTTTCCCATTACCTACAAGTTATTAACACGCACGTTAAAAAGCGATTGAGAGAACTTAGATATCGCAAAGAGACAACACAGACTAGTGACACTACTAAATTCAATTTCTTTGATTCCCGGAAACACAGCAGTTCCATACGTTAAGGAGGTTGGCTAGGGTCCCGCTGAGCGGCAGGCGGCGCGGCAAGAGGGAAAAATTTAGAGGTGTGTTCGCATTGCTCGTACTTACGCGTTGCTTGCACTTTTAATATTTTTGCTATGTATAAGTTATGTATAATGTTTTGCCCGATGTATAAGAGTGTAATTTCAATAATTAATTACTTGACAACCATGCAGACAATTATCTTCAAGTGGTTGCTCAAATTAGCTAAGAAGAATAATAAGAATTAGTTCAAATTTATTGATGATATTTGTCTATGGGAATAAGTTGTCCATGCCAAAGTTGAAGACAATTTGGCATGGATGACAGATTTCCATAGACGAATATCCTCTACAAATTTTAACTAATTCTTATCATTTTGATGTACTCTTATACACGGGCGACATAGCAAAAATGAATAATTCAATAATTAATTACTCGACAACCATGTAGACAATTGTCTTCAATTTTGGTATGGACGACAGATTCCTATAGACAAATATCCTCCATAAATTTGAACTAATTCTTATTATTTTGATTTGAGCAACCACCCTCCTTAAGAATTTGAGTGAGAGCGTTCGTCCAGCGCTTAAGGATGTTCGAGTCCAATCTCAAAAAAATATCAGACATTGATGAACATCGGTGAGCATGTTCTTTAAGGCTTTTCAAAACTTCCATAAAAATTTGAAAATAATTAGGACGCTCATTCGCGAGGTATCGCAATTTTAAGGATGTATTGGAGGTATTTTAAATATATTCAGAAATGGCTGCGAGATGTTTCTAAAAATTAAAAAGTACTCTGTAAAATTTAAAAGTGATTTACTTAACGATTTAAGTTTAAAGTTGATAAAATTTCCCTTATGGAGAATCGACATTTTTTGCTGTAAATATAAATTAAAAAGTAAGATATTTCTAAAACTTTTTTTTATATGTAAAAAATATAAAAAAAGTTTTAGAAATCATTGATATTGTATTTTAAGTTTCAAAATTTTTGGAAACAAAATTTTTTTTAATTGTTTAAACAATACTAATTATTTAAATGACAAAAGCATACTCAAACTGCAGTTGACGGTAATTCTTTTTAACATATAAAAAATTTTGAGTTGTTTGACATACATGCAGTCTTCACTTTAGTAATTTTGTATTGAAAATTTAACTTTTAGCAGAGTAGGGATTGTACCGCTCGAACATCCTTAATAAACGTGGTTTGGGTGTAGTTTATAAGGTACCAAAAAAGTTAGATTTGGTTATTAGGAGAGGGAAAGACAAAATTATTAACACAAGACAATTAAACTGAGGTTGTGTACAAAATTAATTGTGATAATTGTAATGCAACATATATACATAAGTCAAACGATAAGACACTTAGAGACTATAGCGTTAAGGAACATGGCAACAATATTAAAAAGCACGACAACACTCATTCAGTCGTTAGTAATCATCGAGTGGAGTGTGGACATGATTTCGGATGGTCTACACCTAAAGTGTTACATAAAGAAAAACACGAAAGAAAAATAGAGATCGCCGAGATGTTCTTTATTAAAAAACACAGCAATAATAATATTAATTTAAAAAAGGACACTAAAAACTTGAACGTTATTTATGACAGAGTAATAAAATCAACATAGACTCGAACTCTCATAATATGTTTTTCTCATTACTCTCTCCAATGACCCACTCGATGTTTAAATTATTTAGTTCACAGTTGACTGTTGACTTTGTCTGACGGGCATACACGTTGCTCCGATTAAATTAAGGAATTATGACCGCTGTGTGCTCTAAGTTTTTATCCCTTGACATACACACGATTTGCATTTTATGCCGTGTCCATCCAAATTGGTTTAATTTGCAATGGTTGTGTTAAACATGGTGACTTACTTAATATGTAAATATATATCTTATTTTTATTTTATAAACTTGACTAATAACGTTAGTTTAAACTATATTTTTGGTTGCGACCTTATATGTATGTATTATATATTTTTCTCTTTACAAATCGCCGTTATTATGCGTTATATGAATATTTTAAATTTGTGATTTTAGATTGACTTGAAAAGGACCGATACCCACGGTCGAAACGTAGTTATATGTAATTGCATTAATATTAGCCAGTCAAGTCGAATAAACAAACTTGCTGCTATATTCTTTTTTATCAGTGTAAATGTGTCCGCAGTGGGCGATCTGCTCTGCGAATTCAACGGACGAGCGGAGGACTTTGAAACGTGGGATCGACAAGTGCGTTTCTTGCGAACGGCATATAATCTAAATGATTGACACAGGTAGCGATAATAAACGATTATGCGTGCGGACGAATAATATATTAAAAGGGGGTCTCGTGTAACCGGTCCAAAAAATCAAAGACAATTTTGTTTTGCATTAATCAATAGTGTAGTACATCTGGATCTGGAAAATATGTTCCTAAAGTTACAGATCGAAATTCGAAGTAATAACAGATGAGCTACAGTCTTTTCACTGCGCGCAGGTATACACTATACGGGCGCGCGGCCGGAGTGCGCGGTAAACTCTGCCTCTTTACTTATTGTACGGTCATCAGATTTTGCGAAAAGCGAATTGCGCGGTTTAGCGGGCGGTCGGTTAGCCGCGAAGCAGCTTAACGCCGAGTAATTACCGATTATTTTTAATCGGTACGTTTTACAAAGTTAGCGAGATTAAACATTTTTACAGTAGGCCTTTAATAATGTTGATTCACAATACATATAAATTTTCTTTATATAAAAAGGGAAAATTGTCGGCGACGCAATCAAGGCATTGAGATTGCCTATAGAAAGGAAAGCGCGTCGGGAAAATCAATAAATGAAGATTCTCGCAAATTCTGAGAATCGCGCTCGTTTCCCAATTTCCGAGCGGGCAGCGCGAGCGAGCGCGCCTCGTTTTCAGCACGAACGTACAGGCCAGCGCAAATCGCGCTCAACGTAACACCCCTTCCCCCTTTAAGCTCGTAGCATCGGGGTATCTTGATGCGACGGTGAGGATCTCGAACCCATTGAGAGGGAAGGGGCGATGCACCTTTCTACTCGGTTCTCTAGTTGGAGTAGCGCCCGTCGAATGCTCTCTATTTTATCGGCCACGGCAGGCTTTTCCCGGCTTCCCTCAGGGTGAGACTGCGGTCCGCAGCTAGGTACCGACTCAGTTCGCATATCCTCGTGGTAGCAGGAGCGGCTTTTGGGAAATGGTGATTCCTTGGTCTTCTTTTTCGGATGACTTTTCAGGCACTTCCGCCAAGTCAATAATAGGAGAGAGACGCCCAGCACGATGAAGATTGGCAAGATTAGCGCGTTGCTCCAGTAATGTCTCTCCTTTTGGTCAGCGGAACCGAAAAGCCAGTCATTGGCGTCCGAACTCGGCGCGGAGTTTGATGCCGGATCCCTTGGAGTAGGACGTCCCCATGGCAGCTTCCTAGGGCTAATCGTCTCTGGAAGCGTTGCCACTACCTCCCAACGAGGATTTCGCCATTCCTCTCCGACGAGGAACATGGGAGCAGTCTCGGGGTGACACTCAATCTCGGTCCCTTCAATTGTTAAGACTCTCGTCTTGGGCGTCAGGTACGCCGGTTTATCGTCGACGGTCACGGGGAATTCGGCGAAGCAGGTCCCCGTAGTCCTCCTCTGGACAGGCACGGCGGTGCATCGGTAGATCTGGGCGGCTTCTCCTCTGATGTAGGCGGAGTACCCCGGTGCCCTCATAACTGAGGACGCAAACAAGTACGGGTCCTTGTAGGCCTGTAATATGGCGCTACGTAATTCGGCTCTTCTTAGAACACATCTGTCTAAAACTATTTTCGCGTAAGCGTACTCAATGCGTAGATCTTGGTCGTCGACGATTGCGTGGTATCGCGATGGTTTAATAAGGGTAGAAGAGCGTAGTTTATTAATTTGTCTTCCCGACTTCCGGTGCTCAATATCGGTCTCTTTGATAAAGAATAGCGCGTGTTTGGTCTGGTAGGCAGATCCGTTACATGCGTCGTGATATGTGTGATGGAACAGTAGTATTTTGGAGTCACCGCTAGTAAACGAGTAGGCGGTCGGGTTATCTGGCGTACGCATTCTCTGGGCGAAGCCTTTGTGGATAAGGGTATGTGGCAATGTTTGACACCCATCGTGATATAGAGGAGACCAGAAATTAGAGAACCCTTCTTCGTCGTTGCATTGAAGGTCAACGTAATTGCATCGAGTACCGGAGGGCAGGAGGACCTTATTAAGTAGAATATTAACCTTTATGAGGTGTTGCTTAAAAACAATATGTATATGAGTATTTACATCAATATTGGTCGATTCACTTAATAATCTAGTTTCGGCTGTGGGGAGCAAACGACTGTTCGTGACTCCTTCTTGGAGATCGCTTAGCGTCGAGTTCCTATGTGAAACCTTCTAGAGGAGTGTAAGAACATGCAAACGGACACGTTGACAGGCAAATATAGTCGTTTACTTCCCGCAGGGTGAGCGTTTTTCACCAGTCACAAAAATAATTAGATTGTCTTTTCGGCTGATCAGAGGTGCGTTGTCTTCGCAAATCCTCGGGGAAAAATTGCTAGCGGTCACCGGTTGTTGGTCTGTCTCAGTGTCTTCGGAGATAATAGATTCATTGCCGCTAGGTGCTTCCTCTATATTGATGCGCAAATCAGGTTTCACAGTTGTAACCGATGAGAGCATCGGTGAGGCGGATCAGGAAGATCAGCAAAAAAAAAAAAGAGAAAGAATAAACGCTTGTCACCAGTTGTTAGATCATCCTGGTTCGTCCACGATGCAACTCTCGTCGTTTAATGGGGAGGCGCATTCTCCCATCCTAATTAACTTTTGATTAACTATGTTATCGTTGTAAATTAGTGAGTTTGTAAGTTTGTTACTTGAGGTTCTGGGTAATTATGCATATTAAGACCCCACTCGCCAATGACCTTGACCTTGACATATGTTGTCAAGGTCACCCTCCTGAGTGACCTTCAGAAGGTTTTAGCCGGCGGTCATTGTTTACTAAAAAGTTATTAACAAAAAAGAGTTGAAAATATAACAGTTATTTTGAGTATTAATAGACATAAATGACTAATATTTATGTGGAAATAGTACATGTATGAACGAAGGAAAGTTAGTTAAAGTAGCGAATTGTTGGTATATTGAAAGAAAAGTTAAAGCAGAGAATAGAGAGTATGTGCTTCAACTTACAAAGCACATACTTGTAAAGCGCGTCACTAACCTATAGGTTAGTGGGGCGCTTTACAAGTGTGTGCTTTGTATGTGCTTCAACTTACAAAGCACATTCTTGTAAAGCGCGTCACTAACCTATAGGTTAGTGGCGCGCTTTATAAGTATGTGCTTTGTATGTGCTTCAACTTAGAAAGCACATACTTGTAAAGCGCGTCACTAACCTATAGGTTTTGTCAATAACCAACTATTATCTGCTTTAACAAAGATTTAACATGCTTTTGCCATGATTAAAGCAGAGAATACTTGTATTCACGCTCTCTAATACATAAAATAGTGTATATACTTTTCAATATATCAACTATTCTCTGCTTTAAATAACTTTCCTTTCAATATACCAACAATTCACTGCTTTAAATAACTCCCCACCAAAGTTTTTTTGTTTTTAACTTTTTAATAAACAATGAGCGCCAGCTAGAACCTTCTGAATGTCACTCAGGAGAGTGACCTTGACAACATATGTCAAGGTCAAGGTCGTTTATGCCTTTTAATACTCAAAATAACTGCTATATTTTTCAAACTTTTTTGTTTATAACATTTTAATAAACAATGACCGCCGGCTAAAACCTTCTGAAGGTCACTCAGGAGGGTGACCTTGACAACATATGTCAAGGTCAAGGTCATTGGCGAGTGGGGTCTTAATATGCATAATTACCAGGTTCTGTTATGGTTTCGTTAGCGTTTGAAATTAGGTTTGGTTTGTCTTTAGAGTTAGGTTTTATTTCTTTGGAAGGTTTTTTTCGAGATAAAATGTGTTTAATAGGAAGGGGTTCTGGAGGGATCGACTCAATGTAGTCGTCAGTGTAGTTAATCGTATAGTGGTTCCCGTAATAAATTTTATTTTTAGCGGTATTTTTTTCTTCGAGGATATTAGGATAGTTAGATTGTGAAAGATCATTGATAAGTGGAGGTTTCTGTGAGATATAATCGGTGTATTCTTCGATATCGCCAACGGAAGGTAGTGAGTTTTCTGTTTTAGAGATTTGGTTAGCCTTTTGTGATTCAGTAGAATGAGTTGTTTGCTTTTTCATTAATACGCTGTAAGGAGGTATGTTAGAAAACAGTTTAGAAGTGTGAGAGGAAGTTAGCACACCTGGTGTACAAATGTAAGAGGAGGCGTGAAAAGAGGTTGGCGCGCATAAAATAGAAGAATTAGAAGAATCAGAAGCGCGAAAATAATTTGGCGCGCTTAGAGAAGTATAAGATAAGAAGGCATGAAAAGAATATAACATGCCTAGAGGAGGGGAAGAAGAATTAGCATAAGGCAAGAAAGCACGAAAAGAATTTGGTGTGTTCTGTAAAAAAGTGCGAGGAAAAGAGAGTTGTCGGTTTTCACCGACGATGCACCTTGGTGCATCCGAGGGTAGGCAGCGTTTATCCTGCCCGTGGGGATGCTGATTAACAGCGACATGCCTTGGCGCGTCAAAGGGGGAGCAGATTTCTTGCCCGTAAAAAAGGAGAACAGCGTACAGAACTTTATTGATTGAGTTGAAATTAGCGTTTTCTGATGTAGGCTCGTTTGCGGATTCGAAGAGAGTTTGTGTGTTATGCGTCAATTTTTCTTCAAGCTTGTCCGTTATGTTTGAAGAATCAGAGAGCGGAATATTAGCGTTAGTTTCGTTGGTTAATTCAGAGGATGGAGCATTTGCGTCGAATTTAGTTTCAATTTCTTTTGATTCGTTTGATTGAGTATTTGCGTTATCTTCGCCTTTATCTAGCGAAGGAGTTTCTTCGAGTCAAACGGTGGGTATAACTAGTTCGATCTCGTAGTCGCAGGAGTTAATTGCTTTCGTATAGGCCTTCCCGTTAATGCAGCTGGCTTTGGAGTTTCCGATGCGTATACCGCCAGAGGTTCGCAGAAGCGGGAGATACCCGATTTTTACCTCCTGGTTGGAGACGTGGACTACGAGTCCGGTGCTGGCGCGGGGAGGCAAAACTACAGACTCCCTCTCTTTAAAAGGGAACGCGCAAGCGCGCCATGTGACAATATTTTCGCAGTAATTAATACAAGCTTTGTGTTGGACAAAAAACGATGATCCGAGTATCCCCTGAGTAGTTATCGGGAAGTCGTCCGGAACGACGTGAAAGACTATAGGGACTCGGGATATATACACTCTGACCGAACCAAGAGTATTAACGACATTCTCCGTAATGCCGGTGAGTTGTAAAATTTCTTTGTAATTGATTTTGACGTAGATTTTAAGACAACCCCTTTTTATTATATTGGGTTGTGCTCCGGTGTCCTGCATGAATGCTGTAGGGGCGCGGTAAAAGGGGGATTGGATCTCGACTGCCGGTACGTCTCCATTGTCGGCTCTGAGGATGTGGATAGATTTAGAACGCTCTCTATTAATTGGACGGGGCGCGTATTCGCTAGGCCTCGGGATGTCCCACTGGCCGAGGTCTCTGTGAGGTTTCCCGAAATTCTCGTTTTGTTTGGCGGATTAGCCCGAAAGTTATTATTTGCTCCCTCGCGATATTGTCGCTTACGGCACTCACTGATCAAATGTCAGAAATTTTTGCAGTACGCGCATACTTTGCGTCCCATATTCTCAGGGGGAGTAACGGCGGTAGGGTTAGCGGCGGGCGACTGTGTCGCGCTATGCGGAGGGTCGCGTCGAATGTTCTGAACCGGTGGCGGATCGCGTACGGCGCGTGTGTTCCTGTAGCGCGCTTCTTCGCGTTCTATAACCTTTTGCCAATGGTGATAAGTTTAGAGCAGGCGTCGGCGAAATCGACGTAGCCTTCCGCTCTGAGCTCCACGCGATGTTCTCTGGGGAGTCCCTCATAAAAAGCTTCTAAAGCAAACGAATTTATGGAGGAAATCTCGCCCTCTGTAAGCGGTCTGTTTAGAGTCGTCTGATCTCCTTCGATTATCGCCGTTCTGAGATCCTTAATGCGCCCGATATAGTCGACCACGTGTTTGTTAGGCTTTTTGAAAGCGATACTCAACTGACCGCGGTAATAGTTAGACCCTTTTCCGGGTCCGAACGTTCTCTTTAAAGTGTCGAGAAATTTATCGACCGTAACGTGGATCTCATCCTCGACGGCGAGGTACGCGTGATGCGTCAGTTTATTGCGAAGCATCCGCACGAACATGGCTTCGTCGACGCAGGGAAAAGATTCTTTAGCTCTCTTACATGCCCTGGCGAATTGCCACACAGGAATATTTGGGGACGAGCTCGAGCGCGTCGCAAAGATATGATTTAGGATAGGACGCGGTCGCGTTCAGTGGTGAGGTAGCGAGAAACTGGGACTCTCTCGCCGGCGTTTAAACGTTAAAAATAGGGGAGAAAGGTTCAGACAATTTCGGCGACGGCGCAGGCGATGGCGGTTCCGCGGGAAGTCGAGCTCCGGATAATGCGCTTGTGAGCGCGCGCATCATATTTTCTAGCATTTTCGTGCGTTCCGTAAGAACTCTTTCTTTTTCTCTCACCTCTTTGATCGCCTGCTCATAATTGGTCTGGGTACCGGACCCTTCCTGAGAGTTCTCCGCGTCTTTATATTCCGCGTGAAATTCTTCCGATTTCTCCATCTTTACTGTTTTTTTTTGTAATAATAAAGAAAAATATCGATTTGGCAAGATTTCTTTCAATCTGCGCGATGATTTGAGCTTATTACTTATGAAATTTCTCGGGAACCCCGGCGGTTTAATGAATCCAACTAAAAACCCGTTCGGGGGAGGCGGGGATGGACTTACTCCATCCTTATTCGACACGGCCCGTTAACAATAATGGCCTCCTGGTCCTCCTCTTTGACCTTTTGTTCTAAGAGGGCCTGAGCTTCAATGCAATTTTTACATTCAGCGGCCGCGAACACATCTCCGATTAACACGGCGCATTCCGCGCATTCTATAAATGGGACTGGCCCGAATCCCAAGAAATGCCACACGACACCCTTGTACTCGTCCCGGTCTTTCTCTGTTTTAATTCGGTGGCAGTCTTCGCAAATGTGCAAATTTTTGTCGCGCTTTCTGTGGAAGAGCACGGCATAGACGCAGGTTGCGGTGGACAACCAATTATGGTACCGGGCGGAGACGATTAATTTTTCGTCGTGCCTATCGCGTACGCGTTTGAATCGCGGACACATAAGTAAAATTTCTTGAAGTGAAACTTCTTAGGGCACGGGGGGTGATTCGAACCGGAAGCGTAACGGAAGTTGCGTTACGGAAGTCGCGTTATGGAAGTCCGTCACGAAAAGTCGAACCTTCTACGGGAGTGATTCGATTCGTCGCGTTACGCGTTTGCGTTATGAAAGTTCGTCACAAAAAGTCGAACCTTCTACGGGAGTGATTCGGAGCGTCGCGTTACGCGTTCGCGTTATGGAAGTCCGTCACGAAAAGTCGAAACTTATACGGGAGTAATTCGGAGCGTCGCCTTACGCGTTTGCGTTATGGAAGTCCGTCACGAAAAGTCGAACCTTCTACGGGAGTGATTCGGAGCGTCGCGTTACGCGTTCGCGTTATGGAAGTCCGTCACGAAAAGTCGATCCTTCTACGGGAGTGATTCGGAGCGTCGCGTTACGCGTTCGCGTTATGGAAGTCCGTCACGAAAAGTCGAAACTTATACGGGAGTGATTTGGAGCGTCGCGTTACGCGTTCGCGTTATGAAAGTCCGTCACGAAAAGTCGAACCTTCTACGAGAGTGATTCGGATCGTCGCGTTACGCGTTTGCGTTATGGAAGTCCGTCACGAAAAGTCAAACCTTCTACGAGAGTGATTCGATGCGTCGCGTTACGCGTTTGCGTTATGGAAGTCCGTCACGAAAAGTCAAACCTTCTACGAGAGCGATTCGGTGCGTCGCGTTACGCGTTCGTCCGAAAGTCCGTCGCAAAAGTCCGTCGCGAAAAGTAAAAAAAAAAGAAGTACGTGTGGCCTCCACGCGCGACAGAAGTGAAACTTCTTAGCTGTGAGGAATAGGATAGTATCTGAATTAAAACCTGTGTAATTCAGAAATCAAATTTTAATTATAAATTAAAGCCGATGCAATTTGCAAGTAAAAATTGATTTGTGCAGAATTAAAGCGTATATAAGTCACAAATCAAATTTTAATTATAAATTAAAACCGATGCAATTCACAAATGAGAATTGATTTGTGAATTAAAGCCTATATAATTCACAAATCAAATTTTAATTATAAAAGTGAAGTATCAGGTTAACAGTTGCCAACTGTTACATTTATATGTAATTATGCATGGGCAAATTTTTCTCATACCTGAAACTTCACTTTTATAATTAAAATTTGATTTGTAAATTATATAGGCTTGAATTCACAAATCAATTTTCATTTGTGAATTGCATCGGCTTTAATTTATAATTAAAATTTGACTTGTGACTTATATACGCTTTAATTCTGCACAAATCAATTTTTACTTGCAAATTACATCGGCTTTAATTTATAATTAAAATTTGATTTCTGAATTACACAGGCTTTAATTCAGATACTATAAACGAGATACTATCGTATTTCTCACAGCTAAGAAGTTTCACTTCTGTCGCGCGTGGAGGCCACACGTATTTTTTTTATTTGAAAAATGCAGATTTTTAATAGTATCGATATTCCCTATTCTACCTCATTCGACTAAATATAGCGCGTGAAGGAATGTGCCAAAAGTGTTTTAGTGCGTGGGAGTTTCCGATTTCCGATTCGCGCGGAATCACAGCTCGATCACAGCATTAGTCATGTCCGATCCGTACTTAGAAAATCGTATCCAGAAGAAAAAGGCGATAAAGCATTAGTATGCGAGTGAAATGGGAAAAATAGGAGGGGAGGTGATGAAGGGGTGATGGTATAAGTACGCTGGGATGCGTTCCGTGCGAAGCCACCTCTCGCGCGTTATCGGGAGAACTGAACAGAAAAATCAAAGGAAGGGGCGATTACATCGGATTCGCGTTACCGGGCGTAACAGTACGGCTGTAATCTCATCTAGGCACTCAGCTCGTAGCGACGGTTTTTATCCTATTACGTCACATGAATAAACTAAAGACTGCGGAGCCCGCGATGTAGCCCAGGGAACGCATCGCGCCGACGGGGGAGAAAACTCGACGCTTCGGTCGTTCGATATGGTTTTGGTTTCGACCTCGGTAGTCGGAGAAGTCTGCCGAGGGATCAGAAAAGTGAAGGACAAGAAGGACAAGGGAGATGAAAGCGTGGCTGAAGGAATGGGCAGAGAAGAGAACGTGGCTCAACTATGATTGTTTCCACTTAGATATCTGCTAGTTTCACGGGCTTTATAAGTATTACCGTAAAATAGGATGAGTTGAGATGGATAGAATCAAAACTTCTTTTTCTTTCTTCCCCTTTTCAATTGCAATAGCAAAAACGATTTATGATTAAATCACTCTACTGTAAATATAAATGTAAAATTTATTATATTTATTTCCTTTTTTACGTAAATAATATAATTTGCTATGTTAAATTGTAAGGAAATTATTATATACTTTTGGATAACTTGTGAAATAGTGATATCTCGAATTCGAATGGTAGAATTTATTCACTTTACAATGCTAAAAATTTGAAAAAACGTATGATTTCAATAAACTCCCTGCTGCACACAGAGGAGAAGTTAAATACTGGAGTTTTAATATTGAAAGTTAGAGAGTTGCTATTACAACAAGTAAGACCATTGTTTCAACAATTTGTAATTGAAAGAAAAAAAGAAGACAATAGGAAGATAAATTTGATTTTGATTTTGAAATAACGATCGTAAAGCGTGTATTGTTAAAGACCGAGCTTCCGTTTTACACATAAACTTCTATTTCTTTTTAGGATTGTGCTAATTATTCTATGTTAAAAATGGTGACAAATGGCTTTCATGTCTCTATCCTATTAAATTTATGAGGACTAACAGCGTAAGGTAAAGTTAGCGGCATATTCACAACTAAGTAAACTCGCCGTGGGGGTCGTAAGACATTAAAATAATCGATATCCGCTCAGATCCTAGACTTTACTCGAGCGGTTTAATCCTCGTCCTTATAATATCAAAAATTTCTTCTTTCATTTATTTTAAATATTCTTACGTAGAGCGGCTTTATCGACACGTTTATAGACTCCTCTCGCTAATGGCTCGAAACCTTTGGACAACGCAACTGCCGTACAATTCGTTTAATGATATTTCGTTCGACCTTGATAGAAAAACATATCGCTCGATACCTACGTACATACTCTAAATGCAGCGCTTCGGCAAACCGTGGAATATGATTTAAATGAAACCTTGAAACATTTAATTTTAACTGCATCGCGAATCGAAAGTTATTTTTATTGAGCGCTTCTCGCCGGACACGAATTTCTATCGCTACGGATATTTCCCCGACCAATTTCACTTTTGCATCGACCGAAGCTACATTTCTACGACAGCTCGGTAATGCAATTTAGCACGATCAGATTGCCACTCGAGTGATTGTTATATTCACAATGGTATTTGGCACAAATAATAATTTAAATTCAATTATGATATTCAGTTGTTAGATTGCCCTAATTGGAGACAAGCTTATCAGAAGAGGATTGACATAATTCTTTGAGTTTGTCGATATATGAGAGAAAGAAGAAACTATTACAAGCTTAAAAGTGGAAATTAAGCTTGTTTCTAGTTTGTAAATTGAAAAATTATTTACATACAGTGTGTTGCTTTTTTCATACAATCAAGTTCCTCTTTATTACTTGTTTGACATAAGTGATACTAATGTAAAGTCAATTCGTTTTCTTTGATAAAATTATTAATATATAAACCACATTAGTTTTTTTCAAAATTTCTCATTAAAACGCAATCGTATTAATATCGAAATGTAATCGTATTAATATCGATGAACGAAGAACTTATTTATGATTTCTCAATTAGGTTCGTTCGATTCAACAATTTTTTTAAAATTCTATTTAAATTGGCAGTTCTATATATACAGAGCAAACGAAATGTGTCAGTCTACTAAGGTATCTCTGTACTGACAATTACGTACCAGTATATTTCTTGATAAATGTTGAAGTATTTTCGATAAAAATATTCTATTTTTTTTACTAGTTTAGCATGCTATAAAGGAAATATCATTCATGATTATTTGATTATTTTGGACATTTATAAATCACTCACAATCCTTTATCCGTCAAATTGTTTTAATTATTATTTTTAAAAAACCCTTAAACCAATCGTATATATTTCAGATCTAAAAGCAGAATTACTTGTCCCCAATAAAGATGATTGTTTTTAAAATAAATATTGGAATTTTTTAAGTCTTATCTTATAGGGTTTGCTTTTCAAAATCCATTCTGTATAATTATTAATAAAAAGATACGCTAATCGCGATAAAAATTTCTTAAAATATTACTTAAATTAGATGCTATTAGATGCTAAATTTTATATTTTAATTATTATTTAAATATAAATTTTTAATAATGATTGACTTTTAATAGTTTTGTACAATTTTGAGTTACTGTATGTGTTAACAGTTTATTACACGGTAAAATAAAATAATTATTGTTAGAAAACTATTCAAAAGATAATAGTAAAGTGCCATTGTCACTAATGTGCCACTTTCCTTTGTACCTACTTCTTATGAAATATATTTTTTAATATTAATTTTCTGAATATTGTGCATTTACAATGTCACTATTAGCAACAAAATACAACTTGTCGATTTTCGCGAAGAATTTCAGTGAACATCTGTTTCATTAGCTAAATGTAATTCTAAAGAAATGGATCCAAACTTTTTCAAAAAGGTGATGATTTATAAATATAGATGCAACTTGGGAGAAATATTGATCTCTCCATGAATATATAAAAAGACACATGAGTTCATACGTATTCTTGATACTCCTCGCAGTTATATTTATAGATATATTCGCACTAAAATTGAGTATGTCTACATGTCAGCAATAAGTATGAGAAATATGAGTATACAGCATGCCGACGCGGTCAACTGTCGGGCTATGAAAACGAATGAAGAGAAATTTCAACGACATACCTCACCACCCTCTTTAAATGCTCCGCAGTGTCGTTTTCTTACGTTTATCCAGTTCATCATTTCAAACGCATTTTAAATAACCGAAAACAAATTGCATATCAGCCGCACAATAACACGTGTAATATTGCATGCGCGGTAAATAATACACAATGTATTCACGATTACATTCAAATGCGTCGCATAGATTATACAATACATTAAGCAAGTTAAATCTAAAATGTATGTTATACGTTGTATTTTAGAAACACGAGATAATATTGGTTCATTTTCCGCCTTTGACTGCGATAATGCAAAATTACATGCGGTGTAGTGATCTTTCGTTAGATTAATGAACTCTATTCGAATTTTTAATGAAAGAGAATTGACCCCTTTTAGAATATCTTTCTGATGTCTTAAAGAACCAGACAAATTATATCTTTAATTCATCTAAATATGTTATGACTTAATATCATTATAAGATAATTCGTGGAATAATTCAATTCCATTGACTTTTATGGGCGGTATTGTTCAAAATATTGGAGACAGCTAATCGACAATATGTACTCTCTTACTCAAATAAAATCTTGATTTGATTTACTGGTCTGCTCATCCAAGCAAGAAACACAATCGATGAACGAAGCTAAATCTCATCTATTACTGAACACATTAGAATATTCATGGATCATTTTATGTAATGCGATTACTAAGAAACTTAAGATTGATTCAAGAAATATCCGATAAGTTATATATTTTATTCACTATTTGTATCATTCAAGATGCTATGATATAACAATCGCGTTAAATTAATGCGCTAACTTGTAATTTTTAATATTTTATTTTTACATTTGTTGTGTTATATAAATACAAAAAAGATTTTTTTATCAGAATTGCCTCTATAACTCAGTGATACATTCCGGTTTCTTCTAGTACAATACGTATAAATATGTACAAAAAATAGAAAATATATAACTTGTTTGGAAAAAAAGAAACGACCAACCAGTATTGGGAATACTAATTCGTTCATCGTTGCATCGCGTTTACGTCGCGACCCGAGTTAAATTGTGAAGATTCTTGCGAAGAATTTCATAATGATCCTCGAAACTATCAGGCGGGACATACGTATAAGGTCCGACAAAAATCAAGTAGCGAACAAGTAGTTTCACTCACCGTAGAGTTCGGCATACATCGTCTCGGCGGCGGCGGCATCGGATCCGGCGCGGCGCGATAAGGTGGCGGCGAGTATCTCCCCGAGGGAAAGCACCCCGGGGCGGTGATCGGTGCCCCGTGGAGTCCCTTGCTCCCCATCATCTTGTCCGGCGAGTACATCATTCTGCGTGCCGCTAAGCCTATCCCGGCTTAAGGGTCCGCGGTTGGTTCCCGAATCGGCACCCTCAGACGGAACGACAAGCGTGACACCAGCAGCGACGGCTGCGCTTCTTGGCTCCAAGATGCATTCGCATCTGTGTGACCAAAGTGTCTGGATATCGAAACGATTTCAAAGAGAGTACGTTGTTCACCGTTCACGTTTTTACCGTGCGATATGTGTCGAGCCACGTCCAGTCGAGAACGCACCGATATGATAATCCGTTAAGAGATCTCGGCACCTGTACGATGCACCCACTTATCGTTGGTCTCGGCCTCTCGAGATCAGTCTATCTGTACAGCGACGGAGAACGTTGGAGACCCGCGGTTCCGCATCTCGATTGTCAGTTTAAATTGGACACCGATGGAACACCGTTCGCATAACTGCACAGTCAACGAAGAAGCACCCGTGTGTTACCGATGACAACCAGCGATCACCAACGATCGCGAGCACCTTTCTTTCCGCGAACTAAGATCGATTGCACCGCTACCAGACACTTCACTCGACGTTTACCAGAGTCCACCCGAACGGCTTAACGTTCCCGCCAAAGGAGGGCCGGGGAAAGCGATCGGAGAGACGATCCACCGAGCGATGAAGTCACCAGATTCTTCGTGTCCCACGAGACTCCCGGGGTGACACCGGCGGAGGGAAAGGGACGAAGCACCGGCTCGTCACTGCCATATACAAGGGTTAAAGGTTACGCGCAGGGTAGGACGCGGACTCTTGTCCCGAAGCTCTGCACTTTTTGGCGCTGACTGGCCGGCGAGGAGCGCTTCGCGGATGAACTCTTCCAGGGGGATGGTAGGAGCGCTGTCCGTGTACGTGGGGTTGCTGGTGGGGTTGCAGCGGGGGTTGGTGGTCCTGGACGATGCGGCAGCGTGGCGCTTGCCCACGACGAGATGGTTCGCGCTCATGTACGGGAGGGAGAGCAAAGGGGGTGAGCTCGGCATCAGCCAGCAGAACGGAGAGCTTCGCCGAACGGGGGCGGAGCCTCGCGCGGTTACGCTTGCGCCCCTAATCTCATGCACGTCGGCCATCTTTGCCCTTGCTTTCAGGCCTCGCATGGGTGTCGCTAACCGCGACCACCCGTTTGTCCATCCTTCCCCGTGTGTGTTCGTCTCTGTGCGAGAGTGTGTGCGTCTCGCATCCCTTCACCCTTCCACGTCTACGCTTTGCCCACCACCGCTACCACCGCCGTCGCCGCTACCGCTCGCGCCCGATCCTCTTTACACCCTCTCTCTATATTTCCAGTTGAACCAAGTCCATCTTTCTCTCTTTTACCTTCTCTATCTTCCTACCGGTACATATCTGTAACCTCTTCCGGCGCGTCTTTCTCCTCCATAGCGAATATCAGCTCTCTTGTCTCTTTCTCTCGCGTGCGCGCGGGCTCGCTCGATCATACACAAATGTCATAAGCCGCGTTATCATTACGTTTAGACAACATATACTTAAGTATTCGAACATGTTTATTATAATCTTTATCTTGTTGGCATGATAAATCCTCTTTCTTACTCTTATCGTTTGCATGTAATTTGTACGTACGTTGGTACGCGCGCTTTCTTTTTCCCATCTCGTTCAATCTGTCTCTCCACCGCTCGCTGCACACTTTTCCTTTATTGGAAAAGTCGTCGGGGTGAACTTCATCCCCAAGTAAGTCTCACCGTCGCGCCGCGCGCGCGCGTCAGTACAAAAACGGATGACGTCTTTTTTTTATCTGGTACACACATCACATCGAACTTTCGTTGGCTCAAGCGAAACTCGCTGTCACGACGCTTTTGACATATTAGTAAAATCATATCTGGTTCTATATACACATATACATGTATATTGTATGTGCCACTTTGTATTTTTCCTTCTAAGAAGACACGCTCGAATCTGACGTTACTGCCGTTCGAAATGAGCGATAGGCGAAATCGGTGCTCCTATCGCGGAAAAATCACGTATATGAAATCCGTTTAAAATCTCCATATAGCAGTACAGCGACTGATAAAACAATCAAAATTCATTAATCCGTATTGTTGTAATATTTTCATCGTTATCAAAAATTGGTCTTGATATTCTTTATACTCGTAGCGAGCTGAGCGATACACGTGTATCCCGTGTTTCCCGCATTAAATCTTTACAAGAGTGTACCGAACGCAGAATTGCGCATGTAAAATCTGTTTTAAATGTTCACGACAAAATGTCGAAATAACTGAAATTCATTAATCCGCGTTAATATTACATTTATATCAAATTAATCAGCGTATATTTCTTAATACCACAGAGCAAGTGCTACGCGGCACATGCACAGTTCTCAAATTAAACGCTTATTTGCTCCGTCCATAATAACATTGCATGCAATTTTCATTTGAAATATATAAATTTTAACATCGGGCAGTTACACATAACGCTGATTACGCTGTATACATGTGGATTAATGTTTTTTGAACTTTATTTAAACCAATTTACTTTATTTCATGATTTATTTTGTAAATATATCTAGTTTAGCAAATGGAAACTATGGGCGCTCAATAAATTTCTATCTAATGTCACAAATGTAAGATCGCTGGTAGAATTTTTATTTTTATGCCACGTTTACAATGACAAAGTGGCACTAAAGAAACGAAATACGCGCGACAACGCGAAAAATATGAATTATGTTAAAAATAGGTATCTTATGCAGTTGGCATATTATAATTATATATCCCGCTCATTTCTCGTTCTGTCCCTTGAAATACTTAAGTCACGCAAAAGCGTTAAAAGCTATCATTAAAACAGCCTTGAAGCACATGTGTAGTCAAAACTGTAATTAAAGCGACAAAAGGGTATGACAGTAAGGGGAACGCCATTTGTTGTATTCTATATTTTAACGTTATTTTTTAGCAGTTCTCAACACGTTTACTCTTAAATCTATGTAGGACAGTAATGAGAATAGCGATTATACGAGTAGGTATATATAAGCTGTGTGATATGAAAATAATAATAATATTAATAAAATGATATGAAAATAATAACATCTTATCTAGAAAAAAGATAGGAAAAAGATATATGTATCCATATTAAACAAATTGTAAACCTTGCCCATTAATTTTATATGTCGACAGTCATTTTATTTTTAATTTTATTTTAATTTTATTTATTTTAATTTTATTATTTTAATTTTATTTTTAATTCTATTTTCATTTTTACTTGTATCTTTAATTACTTATACACCCCATATATAAATTTGTTTATCTCGTCTTAATGTTTTCACGCGTTTCGAGTGTCTCCATTTGTTTGGTATGTTAGCCGATCTGACTTGCGACATACATCTTATTGTCATTTACCATGTGTGTGCTCTCTTGACAAGACCGTTATTTCGGAATCTCTTTATCTTGTGATGTTTTGGATAAAACATTGTACCTGATTCTTTGATAATGGCTTTCTGTGTAATGTTCTCGTTCTCTTGACTACTTGGTGAGTTAATCATATTTATTTTTAAACAACAACATCATTAATTCAGTTGGGATTTACAGATTTTGATCTCGTAGTCATTTACAAACTAACATCGTTTCTGGATCTTCCAATCATGAAACTCACTAGAGTATAATGGAGAACTTGATCAAATATTAATTTATATCGCTGAAGATGGCTCAATCCTGAGCCGAAACGTACGGATTGAATGTACAATGAATCAATAAATCAGTAATCTGATATTTCAACGCATCAAGAACCGCGTCGACTCTCAGTGCCCTTTACTTGTTTGTTTAAAGATATATTTAGTTAGTCTATACCACTCACTAGATAATCATGATATTTTCAAACATTTGTCTCAGTATTAGAGCAATGATTTTAATGACCATGTGTATTCTGAAATTTGGGCAAGCAAATCTTCGCAGTATGTGCAGACTCGTGCGAGCTATTTTATAGTAAATTTTTAACGTGCCGCAAACCCTTCGTCCAGGACCCCTCTCTGTTAGTCCCGTAAGGTTTCGGGATTTCGGTCGATCGAATAAACGAATATATATATAAAGCCGTTCCCTGCTATATATGATCTTGCCCATGAAACTGACCCGTAAAAGGATTGACCTCTTTTTTTTATGCATATATAATATACTATCCTCTTATTTATATAGTATCCATGATTGTCGTTGATAAAAAATTCCTAGTGATACTTTGTTACGCGAGTTCTTTTATCTGACAGTTCTCTTACGAACAGGGTCGCAGTCTATTTGTAAGCGGTGCTTCACAAGCCGTGAACCGCGCGGTAAACAGTTTATTCCGTCGGTGAGTAATATCGGTTATTTACCCCTTGCACCCCATGGTCAATCGTCCCTCGCATCGGAAGTCGGAAGTTGAAAGACGAAACCAGCCGAGGGGGGGGGGGGGGGGGAAGCGCCACTATACCACATAGATCGTCACGACGACGCATCGAGACGATCTCCGGTACAGGCGCAAAAAAAAAAAATGAAGAAAACGAGCGGATCAGTAAGAGATGGAACGGACCGTTGGAATACGTAGGACGTAGATGAGAGAATCGTCGGGAGCGGCAGGGGGTAGGTAGGGGTAGGGCGGAGGGACACTGTGAGAGTTTGCCGGCAGTCGTTTTCCGAGGGATGGTTGGGCGGAAGGTTCCCGCGGGGCCTGTGTTATCGCCTCGGCAGGATGACCAGCCCGCGGTATCAAATATTAAACCTACTTGCACCCGGCAGCCTATCCTCGACAAGATATCCAAACCTTCCCTCTGCCGCTCCGCGCACCGCGACCAACCGGCCTGCCCTAACCGACCTACCACGTATACCACATCGCCGCGCACCAACGGCTACCATCAAAACCTACGCCTAGCCACTATATCTCTATCTCTCCACTTGCCGCTGTGCTTACGTTGTTTGTTCGTATAACGCCGGATATTCGTGGCCAGGAGCACAATTCGCCGCCGCGCAGCCATTTCGTACTGAAGTAGCTCGGCAAAAATTGTTTTCTGACGGTATTAAGAAGGTGCAACGAAAGAGAGAGAGAGAGAGAGAGAGAGAGAGAGAGAGAAAGAGAGGGACGGGGTTATAGATACGATAGCCAAATATATCACGCGGTTGATCACGCATGAGTAGTACGCATACAAAATTGAAACGTCGTGCAATTAAGAGACATTAAACGTCTGCTAAAAATTAATTTATTATCGTAAGAGGAAGAATCCGAATGTGGATGTAGATGCGTATAGGTATCTGTGACAAAATTTGTTATATATCGATCAGGTACACAAAAAGAGAGAAAGGGAGAGGGAGAAATTAATTTATACAAATATAAGATATGATTTCTTTTTATTGTAACTTTATTTCTGCAAACTGCTAAATAACAGTGGTATTTTTAATACATAATACATGAAGTACATGTGGAAAGCACCATAAAAGAATAATTACAAAAAGTGAAACTTCTTAGCTGTGAGGAATAGGATAGTATCTCGTTTATAATATCTGAATTAATGCCTATGTAATTCAGAAATCAAATTTTAATTATAAATTAAAGCTGATGCAATTCACAAATAAAAATTGATTCATGTATTGAAACCTGTATAACTCACAAATCAAATTTTAATTATAAAAGTGAAGTTTCAGGTTATGGGAAAAATTTGCCCATATATAATTATATATGGGCCAACTGTTGCTAACTATTACATTTATATACATATAATTATATATAGACAAATTTTTCTCATAACCTGAAACTTCACTTTTATAATTAAAATTTGATTTGTGAGTTATACAAGTTTCAATACACGAATCAATTTTTATTTGTAAATTGCATCAGCTTTAATTTATAATTAAAATTTAATTTCTGAATTACACAGGCATTAATTCAGATACTATAAACGAGATACTATCCTATTCCTCACAGCTAAGAAGTTTTACTTCTGCCGCGCGTGGAGGCCACACGTATATTTTTTTTCCACTGCGCGGAGATAAAGCGATCTAGGGCGTTTTTCCTTTTGGGAAAATCCCATCGCTGTCACCAGTTGTTACGTCCGGCGATTCTCGAAGGGGCGCTGTCACGCAAAAAATGGACCGGCGGACGTAATTACGAGAAAATGAACGGCAGATTTCGCAGTCTATGATATTTATAGAGAAATCGAATTATGCAACGCGATTGATGAGATTTATATATACAATTATATATATTGATTTCTGTTCGTCACGGGCCGAGCGGAAACTTGTGACGTTGGAAACAGATAGGCACTATTATTTCACGCGGATAGTTATTTATTAACTTCTTAAAAATGGGAACGTTGAGCGAAAGACAAATTTTACAGGGATGCCCTTTTCTTTTGCGGGCAAAAAACAGGCGGGATGCTGTCAGAGGAAATTTCGAAGAAGAAATTTCGGAGTAAAATAGCGCGGGAAACTCTCCGAGAAACGCGAATCTAGGCTGCGCTTAGCGGGGAGGCGACTCCGAAAAGGAAGGGTAGTCCGCTCCTATGGAGGCGCGTAACGGAAGGGACGAGGGGGAGAGTGTACGGAAAAATCGCGAACACACACTTTTGGAATGGAGAAACACTAATAACACTTCACAATTGACTCACTAAACGGATGGGGGAGGGGGCGTCGGGATAATACACTGTCAACTCATTGATAATTGTCAATGTTTCAAGAGTTTATTTTCAGCACTTGATATAATGTCAATTTTTCTAGTTTAAGGTTGTTTGCTCGAGGTACACCAAACTCGTCGCAGTCGAAGCTATCGATCGGAGCTCTGAACAATAATCGTATGCGTTTACAATCAAATCGAATAATCGGAAATAAAGGAGAGAAAAAAAAAGAAAAGAAAAAAAAGAAGAATAAAGAAATTAATGATATTCGACGTGGGAATTCAGCTCGCGATCAGTGCTCTAGAGAACCAAATTTTACTCACTTCGAAACGTACGCTGCGCCGGAGCGCGAGAGCCAAGCCAGCCAAGTCGTTAGCTATATTTCTATAGTGCACCCGCAAGAAATCCCGATGTTCGCCTTCCTTTGAATGCGCTCGATCGGTCTCGTCCCGCGAGAGCACTGGAGACCGAGCCCTCGCACCACGACGGCAACGGGACGCAAGCCCAACGCGGAGCTATGCAACAGTTAAGTCCGGCGCCGAAATTCACTGCCTGCGGCTAAGTCCGACACCAAAATCAAATCACTGTGACTAAGTCCTAAAGCGCGTTTATTTGTACGGGATAAGAGCACTGCTTTCGCTTCTGCTGATTTCCGAAATCGAATACGCGCGGCCCTCGGCGCGGGCCCTTTATATACGATCTAAGCTCGATGGCCCCGCTCGGGAGGGGAATAACGATTGTAAATCATCGAGCTGTCACCTAATTTGAGAATTATTAAAGATATTAAGTTGAACTCTACTCACTAGTTTACAATATAAATTTATGTTTATATTTTAATATTCGCGATTTAATTAAACGTCTCCTTCTATCTCAATTAACAATCAGGTTTTTATAAACGCGGATTCACGCGCGGTACGAATATCGCGTTCTAGAACTTATCGATCGCATTCCTCAAGCTGTTGATCACATTCCTAAGCGCGCAAACATCTCGTTATCCGAATAGTGAGCTCGCAAGGAATCCTTAGTGTTAGTTAAATTAAATTATATTTTCGGGTTATAATTCTAATACAATTTGTCATTCTAAATAATGCGTTTTACAGATCGCGCGGGTCGGCGGCCGTCAAGCTCGCGGTTGCGCAATTTCTCGGCGAGCGGCCGCGAGTTTGTCTCGGAATCGATTAGAACGCTTTATTGTTTAATTATGTTCAGACTAAATTATAAATTACATTAGCAGTTGTCATTTAGTTTATTAAGAAATGTTAGTATTTTTCTTAGTTTATAAATTTTAGTATGATTAATCGCTTCGGTGGTATGCTTCGCAAAAGCGAATTGCGCGGTTTAGCGGGCGGTCGGTTAGCCGCGAAGCAGCTTAACGCCGAGTAATTACCGATTATTTTTAATCGGTACGTTTTACAAAGTTAGCGAGATTAAACGTTTTTACAGTAGGCCTTTAATAATGTTGATTCACAATACATATAAATTTTCTTTATATAAAAGGGGAAAATCGTCGGCGACGCGATCGAGGCATTGAGATTGCCTATAGAAAGGAAAGCGCGTCGGGAAAATCGATAAATGAAGATTCTCGCGAATTCTGAGAATCGCGCTCGTTTCCAAATTTTCGAGCGGGCCTCGTTTTCAGCACGAGCGTGCAGGCCAGCGCAAATCGCGCTGGACGTAACACTATTATTAATTATTTGCCTATTTTTCTTTAAAAATTAACCAGTTTTATGTAATTTTTTCAGTGGCTTTGCCCGCAAGATATAAAAATAAAAGAATATATCAAAAATTTTCGGCGTAAATGGGTGTAAGATCAAAAAATATGGCGTCGTGAGGATTTAGACGACCTCTGATATGACTCCCCCAAGGGCCGCGACATTGCCGCTAGTTTTTACACAGAGGATATGTTCGATTTAAGGAGGCTCTTCGGGCTCCAGCCTTATGAGGAGGAGGAGGAACCTATTGACTGGATCGGGCTCCAGTCCTATGAGGAGGAGGAGCCTATGGACTGCAGTTAAATTGAACATATTGTTCTGAATATACATATAAAATTGTGGATCAAATTATGCACGATGCTTTGACGAGACGGAGATATGATGTAGTGGGTTAACATAAATAAATTTAAAGTATGTGTATGTAAAAAAGAATTTAAATTTATTTTTTTTTCCACATTTTCCACCTCTGTTCCTTATTCGAATATTAAAAATTAAATATCGAGCGCATGTTGCGCGAACGAGGAAACGCGAACGGGAGAACGCAAGCGAGCGGGAGAAGACTCGAACGGGCGACATCCTCTGTTTAGTGCATGGTCCTAAAAGATTTTAAGATATGATAGTCCTAAGAAATGGTTTTGTTTAGTGCATGGTACGCGATCTTATCGGTTCTTTCCGAAAACCTTAAAAATGTATGTTGTCACATCAAAATTGCTCTTAAGGTAATCATTATCATAATTCTAATAGGAGGTAAGTGCTGATAACACAGAGGGGAGTAAGTGCTGATTACCCCGCGTGATTTCTTATCACTATCATACTCCTCGATGGAGGTAAGTGCTGATAACATAGAGGTAGGTAAGTGCTGATGACATAGAAATAGGTAAGTGCGGATACCCCCCCCCCCCCGTGATTTCTTATCACTATCATACTTCTCGATGGTAGTAAGTGCTGATAACCTCTCTCGCCCCGCGAGATTCCCCCGCCCCGCTTTCACCTTTCTTTTTTTTTTTTCTTTGACGCGGGGAAATCTTCAACTACTGGGATCTCGAGCCGAAGCCCGGTTTACCCAGTAGCCCCTCTCGGTGACAAGAGGGGGAAGACGCCCCCGCCTTTGGGGGAGGGCGGAGGTAGTGCCGGATTTGTACCGGCTAAAAATTCCGCGGGGATCCGTCTCGGCGCGTTTGATATGAGGGAGCCCAGGAAACGCCATGATTCGTCTAGGACTGCCCCGCTTACCCCTCGCCTGAATTAGAATCCCCATACTATACCTGTTCAATTTATTCTTTAATATTATTAATTTTTATGACTACAAATATGTTCTACTCACGTATTTTTTACCTTTGCTATATTTTTTCTTCTAATGATAATATTTTACCAGAAATACAACTCAAAGCATTTGCATTTGTTCAACATTCGTTTGTAAGCATCGCGTAAATTTTTACTTTCAGTTACAGTTACAAGCAAACGTGTAAATAAAATTCTGGGAGATTTTCTCGAGAAGTTCAAAACTATATTAAAGACTGGAAACAAGACACTCGGAATTCCGGTTCTTGATCCAATCAATATGGATTCAACCGACTAGATATTAAGCTAAACAAGGAAAGAATAAGGTGGATGCTGCAGTTTTAACTTTTTCAAATTAAATGATATTTACGATATAAAAAAAATGGCTAGACTTCCGTACACGACCCACGTCCGATTTTGATCTACTTTTTCAGGCACGTAGTAGGTACTAAAAGAAGTCGAAAGCCCCAGGGCTTACTTGTGGAAATGACTATTTCCTTAAATATTCAAATTTTTGTTATTTTGCTAGATTTTGGATTTTTGGTCTGTAGAACTTAGTATTTAGTACTTGTAAGCGAAGCTCCCAATGGGGGGTCCAGGGCGGCGAAGCCCCCTGGCGGGTAGGGGGGCGGAGCTCCCCAAAAGGGGGTCCAGGGGGCGAAGCCCCCGGCCAGGGGGGTTCGGGGGGGCAAATTATAAATGCAGAGGCGCACATGCATGCATGGCGATGCAATCTGACAAGGACAGATGTATCTGTTAGACAAGGACAGGTATAGATCGGTAACACAGAAAACATAGTAAACGATCAAAATTATCCATTATTTTTAGTTCCGTGCTAAATCGTGGCGCTGTCACGTTGAGTAAAACAGAGTTCTACAGACGACTGCAGGATCCCCTTAAGGGGATCCTAAAGCCGTCTATAATACCGGTTTTTTTCTTAGAGAAAATCTTTCAATTGGCTTTATAGAAATGCAAAAATTCTTGTATAGAATTAAAGTACGCATCAAAATCTAAGTCATGGTGGTCGAATTTATATCAAAAACAAAAAAAATTAATATTTTTGTTAATTTTTGGTATACATGATGACAATATATTTGCTTTGTACAAAAATTCAACAATTAATATCCACAAAATTAGACCGGCATGACCTAGGGACAACATGTAAGAACAATATCGTGCAATTGGAACTAAGAATAAAAGCCTACAAAAAAAGATTAATTGTAATGAATGCAATATAACCTATAACCTTGTCTATCCTTGTCTATTATCATTGTCTATACAAGGACAGATATAGAATTTTGTCGGTAAAAACAGCGACATCGTCGAAGTTCGGCCTTCGGTTTAGGATCCCCTTAACCCACACAGAACAAAATATCTAATAGACATCCAATGGATATCTACATATCCATATGATGTCCATGTCTACTATTCATATCTAATAGATATCTAATAGATGTACAAAATATCCATATCTCTCAAATAACTAGCAGAGATATCCATTAGATATCCACGTGTTATCCATATATCCATATCTACAAAATATCTGTCAAAGATATCCATTAGATATCCATGTGTTATCCACATATCCATGTCCACAAAATATCTATCAAAGATATCCATTAGATATCCATGTGTTATCCACATATCCATGTCCATA
Source organism: Leptothorax acervorum (assembly GCA_035220615.1). Taxonomy (NCBI): domain Eukaryota; kingdom Metazoa; phylum Arthropoda; class Insecta; order Hymenoptera; family Formicidae; genus Leptothorax; species Leptothorax acervorum. Next base: position 57,277 of record JASTWQ010000865.1, read on the forward strand.
AAATATCTATTAACGATATCCATTAGATATCCACGTGTTATCCACATATCCATGTCCACAAAATATCTATCAAAGATATCCATTAGATATCCACGTGTTATCCACATATCCATGTCCACAAAATATCTATCAAAGATATCCATTAGATATCCACGTGTTATCCACATATCCATGTCCACAAAATATCTATCAAAGATCTCCATTAAATATCCACGTGTTATCCACATATCCATGTCCACAAAATATCTATTAAAAATATCTCTTAGATATCCACGTGTTATCCACAGATCCATGTCCACAAAATGTCTATAAAAGTATCCATTAGATATCCACATATCCATGTTCCACAATATATCTATCGAAGATATCCATTAGATATCCATGTGTTATCCACATATCCAGTGTCCACAAAATATCTATCAAAGATATCCATTAGATAGTCTATGTGTTATCCCATAGCCATGTCCACAAAATATCTATCAAAGATATCCATTAGATATCCACGTGTTTACCACTAGCCAGGATCCAATACATTCCACAAAATATCTATCAAAGATATCCATTAGATATCTATGTGTTATCCACATATCCATGTCCACACAATATCTATCAAAGATATCCATTAGATATCCACGTGTTATCCACATATCCATGTCCACAAAATATCTATTAAAGATATCCATTAGATATCCACGTGTTATCCACATATCCATGTCCACAAAATATCTATCAAAGATATCCATTAGATATCCAGTGTTATCCACTTATCAATTTATGGGAAATTACCGAGGAGATATATATTTTCTAATGATCAATTATTGTTAATTAGACATTTACATTTACTGCGCTATTTAGCCTTTAAAATTATATGCTAAAATATTATATTATTAATGAGTGTGGAAGCCCTTGAGGCCTTATATATAAGACGGTCACGTGGTGCGTCACCGAAACCCGCGGCGCTTGTTGTAACGTGCCGGCAAAACGCGACTAAAATTGTGTTTCCGCTGCCGGCAAGAAAATTTTGATTGTTGTTTTGTTCGTGTGCATGGGTTATGCTCTTTCCTCTCGCGTTTGGCGAAGTGGTTTTTCTGCACGTAAGTATAATATCTATATATTCTTTATTTCTCGTAATTATCTTGTAAGATATATTGATAAAGCATTATTTTATTGCGTTTCGAACTGCGGTTATCCATACAAAATATTCGCAATACGTAACATAACGTTTTTGACCCCTTTGGGATTAAAGCGCATAAGGTGTATAATATATATAGTGATCGATGTACGACGCCGCCGCTGATGGCCGGATCGATTCCAGTAAAAAGATTCCTGCAGTGACAATCACGGCGAGAAGAAAAAGTGATCAACAGTCGTAGATTACTACGCCATGTTTCTGTGCTTTGGTCCAAATTAATTAAAGGGGCCAAAAACGTTGAAACGTATTACGAATATCCTTAGGAGAACCGTATAAGTTACGCAAAATAATGTTTTATAGACCCGCATGGGTAAGTATGAACTTTAATTGGACTTTTAGGTCTTAGCTATATAGGTTTTAACGCATTAAAGCTGCGTTTACGATCAATAGAACGCATGAGAACTTTCTTTTCCCTTTCTGCTAAATTTTACATATTATATATATCTTTATTTATATATATATCTTTTATATATATATATATCTATTTATATATAGTATATTATTATATATATATATATAATGTATATAATTATTTTTATATTGAAGTGCGTATAAATTGTAACCTATATATAACGCAGTTTATATATATATATGTAGATTGGAAATATAGTCACGCCGACTCGAATAAACTAATAAACAAATGCACAAAAAGAAAGTAAAAGCGAGACCCGGCCAGATTTACAAGCGAGCGATATTTGTACGAGCAAATGTATTAATAAACTATAACTATGTTTATCCTACACATATATATATATATATAATCATCTACATGCAAACAATATTTCAGATCTATCTTTAAAGGAGCAGTATGTTAAAATTTATATGCACTTAAAATGTAAAAAATATGTTTGAAAAATAGCGCGCTCGCGAAGTAACCCGGATAGCGACAGCGACAGTGCAGCGACGCGGCGAACGCGCGGGCGAGGGGAGCTGAGCCCGATCGTGTTTTGTCTTACCGGTCCACGCTCGCGACACGATTCTCGCAGCGACGTGTTCATTGCGCGTAGTCGGTCGGAAGTGTCGGAACACGCGGATTGAAGCGACAGCACGCGAGATATATTCCCTGATTTTCGGGAATATATCTTTATCCGGGATTACGATATTCTATATCCGTCGTAAAGTCCATTCGGCAGTATTATTAGGAACATTAATTGTTTTATAATTCACACGAATAGTGATTTTCGCTGCTCATTAACATTAACGGTGCGCGGCATTCGTCTCGAGCGATCTTGGGGCGCGCGAGCCGACGAGGCCTCGGCGTTGCCTCATATATTACACCTGCGATTCGATAGAGCGAGGTGCAATTCTCGTGCCCGCTATAATAGAGGAAGAGAGAGGGTGCGCGGGTATCCTTTCCGAACGAGACATCGATCTAGGAGAAAGGACGATCCATCCTTTGCCATCATCGTCCTTGACGATCAGGTTAGCGACGCTAAATACTCTGTTTTATCCCATATCTGATCTATCGGATAAGCTTGTACCACGTGGTATGCGTACGCAATTGTAAGCTCTTTCGATCACGTCCGACGTCATTTGGATGAATCTGTTTCGCGACAAGTGCGTACTTTATTCGGTTAATTCTATCGGGGCCCGCGATGGCCATGGCCGTGTGATATTGCGCTAGTGGCAATGAGTCCGTTTTGATTGAATAATATCATGTATTCCGTCGTGACCGGGACGTCTCGCCGTCTAGACGCGATTCGAAATTCTTACAGTTGTTTACATTAATCGTCGGCAGTTTTCACCTTGATTCGATTTACCCCCTCGTCGCGTCGGCTATTGTATTGTATACAACCGATACGTTTATCCGTGTTCGATTCCTGATTACTTATTTACATTATTCGAGCTAACAGCCTTGCGCTGATTCACTAATTGCGTTATATTCCTCGTATTTATTTCTTGTGTTAATTTACTTGCTTCATTATTTCTTATGTTAATTTACTTGTTTCATTATTCGCGGTGTATCTTGCGTTGACTCATTTGCGTTATACAATTATATTTGAATTTCACCCCATCGGGAGGAGCTGTTGTCAATTATTGACAACATTGAGATAACTAAATCCCTGATCCTCGTTTACCTGAATCAGATCCTGTCTACACTTTGTACATTTTAAACGAAATATATATATGAAATTTAGAGAAAGTGGAAAGAAGTTCTACTGAAAATATTTTTAGTGCGGCTAAAATGAAAAATTTTATTTATGTAGTTTCTATCGCATCTATACTCTAAATTAATTTGAATATTTTGTTGCAGTGCTCCCGCAGTATTTCGTCACAACGTCTCTATACGATTATTAATTATATATATATATATCACATTCCTCTCACAAAAATCGATCTCGAAAGAGAGTAACAGTGAGATTGACGCACGAGGACTCCTATTGTTTCGACATTATAGTTTTGTCAGGTAGGTCTAACAAGTTTTTGTTAATGTAATTTAATATGGCGGTGTGCTATATATACTTGTATAAATTTACAAACTTTATTACAATCTTACTTTCTTCAATTATAAAATTGTTGTATAATTATATTTGTTTTTCTTGTCATCGTCGTTTTATCTTCGTCTATAATTGATGGCAATGGTAATTCATATCTTCATGGTTGTCGTCTTTATTCAAAATTGCTGCAGTCCTCAGTTTTTCTGATTTTTTGTTTTGGTTTAATTTATTTTGTACATTTTAAACAAAATATATATATGAAATTTAGAGAAAGTGGAGAAAAAAGTTCTACTGAAAATATTTTCAGAGCGGCTAAAATGAAACATTTTATTTATGTAGCTTCTATCGCATCTATAATCTAAATTAATTTGAATATTTTGTTGCAGTGCTCCCGCAGTTATTTCGTCACAACGTCTCTATACGATTATTATATATTATATATATATATCACATTCTTCTCACAAAAATCGATCTCGAAAAGAGATAACAGTGAGATTGACGCACGAGGACTCTATTGTTTCGACATTATAGTTTGTCAGGTAGGTCTAACAAGTTTTTGTTAATGTAATTTAATATGGCTGTGTGCTATATATACTTGTATAAACTTACAAACTTTATTACAATCTTACTTTCTTCAATTATAAATTGTTGTATAATTATATTTGCTTTTCTTGTCATCGTCGTTTTATCTTCGTCTATAATTGATGGCAATGATAAATTCATATCTTCATGGTTGTCGTCTTCCATTAAAATTGCTCCAGTCCTCAGTTTTTCTGATTTTTTGTTTTTGTTTAATTTATTTATTTTTGTTTATATTAATTATGGAAGTAATATTATTGAATATAACTTAAAATATGTGATTTGACATAGAATAAAAAAATAGCGTAGTATATTTATTTTGTAGGATATATCAATCATGCCAAACGAAAATGCTGTCAGAAATGTCTGACAGACATTATCGACGATTAAAACGCAGTGCACGTAATAACGCAATAGGCAGTAAAATTAGTAAGTTATTAAAAAGATTTGCTGAGATAGATGATCTGCAAAATTAAGCGATGTTGCACATGAAATTATCAATATTAATCGCGATGTTGATCAGGCAACAAATGTTTGCATTAAGAAATGAACCGCCACAACCAATATAGTAGTACTCCCTTTTCTAATTTTAGAAAATGTTTTTA